>CACRXK020008654.1:8779-20415 GCA_902702795.2 Paramuricea clavata | reverse complement strand
CGTTAGTTTGATAAATTCAATCAAAGTTATATCCAGAGTATAGTATATTTCATGTAGAGCCTCTTCATTCTGTATTTGCCATGTATTCTTGCCACGAACTTGGTAAAATCTTGTAGGGTCATGGCAAGATCTGGCTGGATTTTGGTAAGATATTGAAGGATCATGGCAAGATCTCGCAGGATTTTTGGTAAGATCTTGGAGGATCATGGCAAGATCTTGCTGGATTTCGGTAAGATCTTGGAGGATCATGGCAAGATCTCGCAGGATTTTTGGCAAGATCATGGCAAGATCTTGCTGGATTTTGGTAAGATCTTGGAGGATCATGGCAAGATCTTGCAGGATTTGTGGTAAGATCTTGGAGAATCATGGCAAGATCTTGCAGGATTTGTACCAAGATCATGCCAAGATGTTACATAAATCCTGCAAGATCATGGAAAGATCTTGCATGATCTTGCAAGATCTTTCCAAGTTCTTGCAGGATCTTACCTAAGATCTTGCAGGATCTTGCAAGATCTTTCCATGTTCTTGCAGGATCTTACCTAAGATCTTGCAAGATCTTGCCATTATCATGGCAAGATCTTGCCATTATCATGGCAAGATCTTGCAGGATTTGTACCAAGATCATGCCAAGATCTTACATAAATCCTGCAAGATCATGGAAAGATCTTGCATGATCTTGCAAGATCTTTCCAAGTTCTTGCAGGATCTTACCCAAGATCTTGCAGGATCTTGCAAGATCTTGCCATTATCATGGCAAGATCTTGTCATGATCATGGCAAGATCTTGCAAGATGTTTGGCAAGATCTTGCAAGATCCTGCAAGATCCTGCAAGATCTTAGGTAAGATCCTGCAAGAACTTGGAAAGATCTTGCAAGATCATGCAAGATCTTTCCATGATCTTGCAGGATTTATGTAAGATCTTGGCATGATCTTGGTAAGATCTTGGGTAAGATCTTGTCAAGATCTTGCTGGGATCTTGGCAAGATTGTCAACCTGGGTATAAGACTCTTAATTTTCTTTTTAATAAACTTTTTAGTTTAGTTTTTAATAACGATAGTAGTATAATAACCTTAAATACACGATTTTGATTGGTAAGTTGTGCTTATCAATCTAACCGCCATGGGCTTAATGCAGTTCGAATTTGACATAGAAAATATACGCAAATGAAAAAATAAAATACTGAAGCGCGAAATAATAAAGAATCAATTGTCAGTTAATGTCAACAGGATCTGCGGTATTTCAATTGGACACAGTGAAAAATTTGTCGCGACTTCAGAGGTTAGTCTATACTACTTTACTATAGTATATATCTTGGATATTTTAAAGGTGATCTACAGTCCGTATGTAAACAAAGCCTTTGTTTACATTTTTGCGTCCAAAATATTGAGCTTTATTCAACAACTATTTATATTTTCAAGCTTCTAGAGTATAATAAATAATCAAGAAACAACAATCAGGCTTTGCAAGAACCCAAAACATAGTTAAACTGTTGTATCATAAAAAGTGGGCTCCTTTGTGCACATGCGCAGATCGGACTGTAGATCACGTTTAAGTCTTTAAGATGAGTTTTTACATACAAACAGAGACATTATATACGAACATAAAATCTCCGACTCACCGCATCCCAACCACTTGCATGTGAACCTAACGATCCTGTTGACTTTGAACGAAGTTGCTTCTTCCTTGGAGACAGTGCAAGGCCATTTCTTAATGGTGATACACTGTCAATTTTGTTCACCTTTAGAGATATCATATCTGAAAATATATACAGGACAAATCGTTAATAAGAGGGAGTTCATATACCATCATGCACATGCAATCAGCAGAAAATCAATCTAATTTTCATCTCTATTTTGAAGAAAATCACAGATGTGGAGTTTTCTCTTGATCCAAGTTCTACATTTAAAATGACAAAGATGTATACAAAATCATTCAGAACTTGTTTTAAAGGACATGATCCATGCTCGCATGACACCATTACTATACTTATTTACTATATATAATATATAATTTATATATATTATATAAGTATAATTATGCTGAGACCTATGACAGGCTTCTGGGATAATAGCAACTGGGTGCATCAGAGGTTGTCCAAGATTGAGGCAAGCGCAGGGGATCTAAGCTTGCCAGAAAAAAATTCTGAATAGTTAGAACTTCACTGCAAACTAAATTAGGGGCCGGCCATTAATAATGGGAGGGGGGTGGGAGGCGGTGGGTGATAAATACCAAATATTGAACTTTTTTAGAGCCGCCCCCAATTGCAAGACCTTTATTTTCAAGACGCCCCCACCTTCATCTAGAAAACGTAGGACCCCCTCCAACATTTAGTACACCAACACAGAAAGAAAAATCAACATTTAGTTCGTTACATTTTTTGGTGTAAAATAAGTAATGGGACAAGTACTGGGGACCAGTATTCAAAAAGGTTGTTATAAATTACTCCGATTCCTATGGTGAACTGCATCACCACACGTAACAAACTACGGAAACTACAATTATAGGAACTAAATATTTTGAAAATGAGTAGGAAAGTATTAAAAAATTGGGGTCGCCCCTTGTCACATATTTTTCAGTTTGAGGCCGCTCCCAATTCAGGCAAAAATAATTGAAGCGCCTCCCTTATCTCACCCATGCTCCCCACCCATTATTAATGGCCGGTCCCTTAATACTAATGTGTGTATCATCATCACAGAACAAAGAAGTCATAAGAACAAAGATAAACAATGAGAATTCAACAGCCATGCAAAGCTCATACATTAATAATCAAAGCTGTGTACAAAAAGTGTGTAAAACAGTTAAACAGGATAAAAATAGTTATTGTCTCACTCAACATTTGGGGGATAGCAACTTCAAGGAGAATACTTGGCAGGGTCTTACTTGATTTCTAGTCATAAATTATTCTACAAGAAGAGAAGCACAGATTTGAGAGTCTGGTTGTCTCAAGGTTGGTTCACGTCTAATAATGATTTTGTGATTATAATGACACATGGCATCTTGACGCAAACATTCATTTGAATTAAACATTCTGTAGTCTTCACAGTAAGTATACTTCATTCACATGCAGTAAGTATACTTCATTCATAGTAGTAGCGCTTAGAATAGCAATGTATGGGCACTATATAAATACCATAATTATCATTACTATTATTATTAGTATGTAACCCTTCCAGCACCAGGCCTTGGCTTTCATAATGCAAGACTTCTTAACCCTTACTGTAAGTACACAAAGATCATGTGCAGCAGACCTGTTTCATTGACTCTTGTTATATATGTCTTATATTTATAGTACAGTAGGTGTGACAAAAAGTGCTTTGGGTTGCTGAGAAGCACTATAATTGGGGAAAAAAACATGTTTCCTATTAAAATACAGGTAAATACTTGGTTTTGCCCCTCCAATTAAAAAAATTCATAAAACTTAAAACATGCAGATGTATCATTCCCGCTAGGAAATTTGTAAGACAGCTGAAAATTATAATCCGTTTGTAGAAACTAGAATAAAATTTTGAAAACGCGGAGAAATGGGTAGAAGCAGAATGAAAATTGTATATAATTTGATACAACTCTGTCAAAATATATAACAAACAAGTAAAAATTGCAGTGTAAAAGGTGCCTAACAACGTTTGGGTGCATAAGACAATCGGATAAGTGTAAACACTAACTTGTCCCATATTAACATATTTGAAAGATGTTTTAAATCTACAATACCTTGCCCATTTTCGCTCTGTTCTGCGCTTTCTTCTACTATTAACATCTCCATCTTCGACAGCACTGAACATTTCCTTGCTAACACTAATCTACAATCTACGCTACATATAGTCCCATTTGGGAAATGTATATTTGTTAAATATAAAGCACTCATGGGACATTTAGAAATCTGAACTTAATAGCAAACAGATAATAGCACTTTATAATACCTGTGACATGAACATTTCAATGCTACTCAATGGGTCCCACAGGATTGCCTTTTACCGTCTTTTACCAAAATAATAATATAGCTTGACGATTTCCTCATATAATTGCTGGATTTTAATAAACAAAAGGCCGTCGTTGTCCTCGTTACCGCAAAATGAAAACAATTTGCAGGATATTAACATACATGTTATATGCAAATCATCTACATAGTTGACTAAAGAACTTCCATATTTTGTACCAATTCATGTCACAGCGGAGTAACAACATAATTCCCTGTAAATTATATATAGTATATTGATATCCGACATTATTTTGACAACGTTGCATCCTTCCATCTTTGTAACCTTTGTTTACACTTTACATTCCAAAATTTCCCGCGCAGTCGCGTGAGGAAAAAGCAGACACAGCACACCCGTACTAGAAACGCAACAAACAAGACAGCTTGAACCAAGGGACCGATCGTTTATTACGTCTCAGGGGGGGGGGGGGGGTTTAAAAACATTATCAATAAAATATGCACCCCCTATATTTTTTGGAAATGAACAAATGAGCCCCTGTTTAACTATATAGATTAAAAATATACCCCCCCCCCCAATCGCACTAGGCATTTCTAGGCATCAAACCTCAGTGCATCAATGATTCGAATTACTAGGCCTCGTGATGAGGAAGCGCTAATAGAAAGACTGGGCACTAGTTTAGCCCATTGAAGTATAAATAAACTGCTATGATGAATTCGAAGGCCTATGATTTGATGAAGCCAAAATAGTTTTTCTGAGTTATGAGCACTGAAATACTTTATTCCAAACGTTGGGCTATATATCAAATTGAAGCTATTGAAAATTGCTATTCGGTGTGGAAATTTCAAGACTTCAGCGAAAAGAAAAATATTTAAAAAATACAAAAACAACTGCAAAATGGCAAATTATCAGCAATTATTTTTGTAGTTTTTCAATATTTCCCTTTTAGCGAAAGTCTTGAAATTTCTACACCAAATAGCGTTTTTCAATGGCTTCAATTTGATATATAGTCCAACGTTCAGTGCAGGGTCTTATCTAGAGGGCCGTGTTGGCCGTGTTATCACGGCCAAAAATGAAAAACTGGCACGGCTAGATAAAATGAACGCGGCTTCATTATTTATATAAGGCCGTGTACAGTGTAGCCGGGTTTGTAAAATAAAGTGTTACTGCTTGCAACAAAGACAAATTCTTCCTATTTACGTCGTAAGAAAGTTTGTAAAATCTACTGTACAGTAGATGTTGAAATTGGCAAAACTGATCCGTGATGTTTTAATGTTTTGATGGATACGGTGTTACTGTAAAATGGTTTTAAATACCCCCAGTTGTATTTTAATGTCAGTGCACAATATGAGCGTATGCTCGCCTTGTATTTGGTTCCAAAGCATAGAACAACCACATGCATTGTCTGTTGTTGGCGAGCATAACTAGAATCGTGAATTTGGCTATTCAAGGTAATTCAGTGACATGTGCACACCTTGGTCATTTAGAAACACGCCCAAGATATAAAATCCTAGCTAAGACCCTGGTTCAGTGTTGAGTATTTCTGCTCATAACTAAGAAAAACTAAAATGCACTGGCTTCAATCCCCCTTGAGTTAGCCTTCCAGTTTATTTATAGTTCAATGGTTTAGCCCTGTTTGACACGATGGCTGCCGCCAAATTATCATTCCGTTCAGCAGAGTCACTCAGTGGCGTAACTACTATGGGCTCGGACCGGGAGAACCCGGGGGCCCCCAACCCCAATGGGGGCCCCCAAGCTCAGGCTATAGCCTATAGAGCAACAATGCCGTTTTCTGACAATCAGAATTCTCAGTGTAAAATCTCTCCCTAGAGTCCGGGAAATGGCATTTCAGAGAGTCTAGATTCAAAAATTTTCCGGGTGAGCATGCCCTGGACCCACTAGAAAACTCGTGCATATACGGCGCTCGACTTGTGCCTTTGGCACTTCTATACTAGGGGGGCCTTCGAAAAGTTTGAACCGGGGGCCCCCTGATATAACGTTACGCCACTGAAGTCATTAAGAACCACTGAACTAAACTTTGAACTAAGAGTTCAATGCTAAGAACTAGATTCCAGTCTTCTCTATGCAAAAATTGCACACAATGGCGCAATCTTGCTTGATTAGTTTGTATTTTTCTTTCTTTTTTCAAATTCAAAATTAAATGGTAGATATATTTTGAATATCTCATAAAGTCATTTTAATATCTAAGAATCGTTTGCAATTTCAAAATTTAACACCCCCCTTTTCCTTTTGGGAACTGAAAAGGCTACCCCCCCCCTAAAATAGCCATATTTAAAAAATTAACCCCTCAAAAACCACCGCCGCCCTCCCCCCCTGAGACGTAATAAACGATCGGTCCCCAAGTCTACGGACTATGCGAGATTGTTCGTGGATTGACAGTGGATCCATAAATATAGATCGTAACAATGGCATTTCGAAAAATGCGCAAACGCATCTGGAAATTATAAGGCCGGGTGAGTAGGGTTGGACCTCCAGACCTTTCCGTTAGGTAGTTAAATTCATAATTTTTAGGTGTGCAATAAATGTAATTGAAATTCTCCTTATATTTTTCAGGTAGTCCCGGCCTGCCAACGAAAGCTAAAACAAAAATTTTCACAACGAAATAATGGTCTTTGCTACACCACAACGCGTTCGTACAACTTAAAGAAACACCATTGTCTCATTTATTTTCCAGTTCCAGCCAACCCTGATAATTTTATAACATAACATGGGGAAAAGGTTCCATGGCCCTATAGTAGAGAAGTTCAGATTTGACTACCACTCGGCTCTCAATGGCTTTATAGCTACGCATCTATCATTCAGTACGGATAGCAGTATCCGGGTAGTGCATAAAGTCATCAATCTGAGCTCAAGGCTAGTTTCCACTCAGGAAAATTATCCGTGGCAGGGATTATTTTAAGAAAAATTTAGAACTGCGCATATATGGATGTTACGAAGGCAACGGGTGTTTGATGTGGGGGTCGAAGGATCAGATTTTATACCTGCATATGTATTCAATATATATCATATATCATGGATATGTATTCAATATATAACAACCTTAAATTTGCATTTGAGGCAGCAATGAATATTAGGTTACCCCAATCTAATCTCTTTTAAGTTTTAATTTAATTTAATTTCTAATACATGTCGATTGTCAATTATAACAAAAGTCAATAGAATGTATCTGGGAAGCCAACAACAGAATTCATGATTCCCTTACTACCTTCAGGGACGCCGGAACGATGTGAAGGCAAGGAGGGGCAGATTTTCGTGAAAGGGCACTTCTGAATTGATATATACAAAGAGATGTTTGCAAAACATCGGGAGTTGAACTTCGCCTAATCATGTTTTCTATTTATTGGATGATAGGGTTGTGAGGGGGTTCTCCGCCAGGCGATTGTGCTATTCTTGAAGCTCGATGACTGCATTTCTTGCGTTTTCCGAAGCAAATTCGTAAAAGAATTGCCCTAACATTTCTGACAATTCCCTATTTTGCCAAAGCAATCCTTGAAATTGAAAGGGCACCTTTGCCCCCCTTGCCCCTCCTGGTAAAGGGCAACGGGGGCGGCTGCCCCTCCTGCCCCCCTAGTTCCGGCGTCCCTGACTACCTTCTTTTCCATTACGCCAGCACGTAAGTGATCTGTGAGGAAAATAGGAGCTTAGGAGGGTCTGGAGTCCTCCCCCAGAAAAGTTTATATTTTTGATGCTCAATTAACGACAGCAATTCTGGAATTTTCTGGAGCATCCACAAAGGTAACGAGTAAATGAGAAGACTTGTTTTAATTGAGGCTATTTTTGTTAGTTTGGTGACTGCACATTTGAGTTTTGAGAACTGCACCGAAATGGGTTTAGAACTGCACATTTTGTATAAAACTGCACGTTAAAAATAAACCCTGAGACTAGCCTTCAGTCTGACTACCGAGACGTATTTTGCTTTCATTAGTATAGTAACTGTCAGTACTGAACATATCTGGCAAGGTAGATCTAAACTCTGAATCGAGTAAAGAATGATTTCCCTACAGCGCACGAGACGAGATAGATCCAGACCAGACTATTTTACCAATCGTCCAGCCGATAAAAAATGGAAACGAGTGACATGTTGGCCGTCTATTATAGCTGCAGTCGGCTTGCATTAATTAAAATAAATTGCCGGCCCATCATTGTGTGATTGCACGAATGAATGAATGAAAGTACTCGCAGCGCGGTTTTGTTACCATGAGTCATGAATGAAAAAGACACTATTTAGAGCGCTAAACTGGGGGACTTGCATGGACCAGTGAGAATAGGCAGTTTAATTTTGTTATCGGCTTACTGATGTTGACCATGCCTTATAAGACTCGCCTGACACCGAGGAAACTTTAACTAGAACCCACCGGGCACACGACGTTGTTTCAACGTTGAAATTTCAGGTAGAAAAAAGGTTGCGACGTCAACAACCTAATATCTACGTTGCTCTGACGTTGTTTTACAAACATTGGTTCAACAGCAGCCAACAGACGTTGAATCAACGTTCATTCATGCATGGTTAAATGTACGACGTCGATTTGTGAACCAATCTCAACGTTGTTTTAACGTGGATTCAACGTTGAATTATGGTTGACGAGATTGGCAACCTAATTTCAACGTTGTTTCAACGTCGAAACAGTAACGTCGATCCAATTTGCATAGTCAACCCTTTTTCAACGTCTATCCAACGTCTGGAAGGTCATTTCCAACGTTGATTCAACGTTGGATAAACGTCATTTTGCCCGCTGGGAAGTCCATAGTATATCTCCTGAATATTGAATTTTACGCTCTACTCACTTTCAAGTGTGTATAGTGTAACTATATTTTCCTCCTGTATTTAAGCGGATGCTTTCTTATTTGGTCATTACGTACTATTTAAAACACGAGTAGGAGTGTTTTATCAGATAGTAAAACGCGAGGCGCAGCCGAGCGTTTTATGTCTGATAAAACACGACAACGAGTGTTTTAAATAGCTTAAAATACGACTACAAGGTAGTCCAAGAACAAAAAAAGTGGTACGGTACCAAAAATGGAGCGTAGTGTAAACGGGGCTCAAAAGAATACTGCCGGGTGGATGAACAATTATCAACCAAATGCCTTTATCAGATATAAAGTCACTCCACGTGACATATTATGGCTGACATGATTTGCCACAAGGTTTATGAATCCTTAATGAGTATTTTAAATATATATATATATATATATATATATATATATATATATATATATATATATATATATATATATATATATATATATATATATATAATTATATATATATATAAAATTATAGTATATATTATATTTAAATAGTATATAATTATATAGTATATAAGTATTTATAAATTATAAATTATTAATTTATTACTTTGAACCTTCAATTGAACCAGCTTTTATCACTTTTGTTGTTTTTTTCCTCTTTCTTTGTAATGTTCGTCTTCTCCTGTTGTGTATATTATTTAATTATTTGTTAAATGTAGTGTGAGCCCCTCGATGAGCGTCCACGCTCTTGGGTAAACATTAAAGTCATTAAATATGTTTATATAAAAAATATAAATTATATAATATATATATATATTCAGCGATGTGGAGTAGCCGTCTGAAGTCGTCTTGACCTCGTCTCATAGTTTGTGTGCTCGGTTAGAGATACTGATATCGGCATTCTGTTATAGACTTTAATGAGTAGTATTAAAACTTTCATATCATAAAGAAACTTTTTCATTTTAATAACAATGATCACGGCGGACATGTTATCTTCACTGGGACACTGCGGCACTATGCCTAATTACTGTTTGGTATACTTGAAACTGTTAGTGTTAGTTGGTGAAATATATACTTCGGTTTGGTCTTGGATATCATTAAGGCGTTCATGAGGCGCTCACGAGCTGACGTGCACGTGAATTTTTTACATGGAAAAACCATTTTTGATTAGTGGGAGTAGTGGGGCAAAATGCTTAATTAAAAAGTCAGTCGAAAAAAATTCTTTCTATCCCCCCAAATTTTTTCCCTCCCCGCATGCTTATGACAGTTTAATTTCTTTGTTCTGGCTTTAATGCGGTTGATTGAATGTTTAGTTTATGCGGAGTAAATGTTTTACCGTATATTTTACACAATTATTTGTATTACATGCAGTTTTTGTTGGGATACTATATGTTGGTAATCCGCTTATGACCGAAACTCGTCAGTGACAGTGTTGACTACTGTAGTACTGAGACTAACTGTATTCAGATTTAAACTGAACAGCACTAATTCATAATAATTTGAGCATCAGTGAAGAAACCTATAGAAGACGATCGTAAATGAAGCAATTGCTGTAATTGTAAAGACACTAAAGAAAATGTAAATGTAATAGTAATACTGAACTAAATTCAAGTCGATCTGGCAAGACTAAATTGACGACCTTACTCCTAATTCATTTCAGTTGAACAATCACATTTGGTAGTTCACACGGAAAAGCAGGTATATTTTGAAATACTCAAATTAAATGTAGCTTCAGCTGTTTTTTAAATCATTAGCATAATAAGGCCAGTTCATAATTAAAGCAATAATGTGCAGGTTTCAGCACGCATCATTATGCAAACGTACCCCATTTCCTGAAGATGCTGACCTAGACGTGTGGTTGCTTATGATTGGCTACCTTTGTCGTATTGTCGTGTTATTATTGGCCGATGAACGTTCGACCAATCAGAGCAAACCACGCAGAAGGACGATGAATATACAAACACGTGTTAAATGACAATCGAGTCTTTCCAAGCACTATTATAAACCGAGAGACGCTTTGTAATAAGTTGATGGTAAAAATGGGTCTTTTAAGGCTATTTGCTTGTGTTCTTTTTGCTTTCTCCATTGTGGAATCAACAGTGTATTTTAAAGAGACTTTTGGTGGTAAGTCTTGTGTTTTGATCTTTGAAAGCTGCTGCAAAATTTGACTTGTTTTGAGTTGTGTGCAGTGGCCATTGCAATATACAATGTACAAATGCTGATATAACTAAAATGTTTCTTTCTAGATGCGGACTGGGAAAAACGCTGGATTAGCTCGACCAAGAAGGGCAGTGATGCTGGAAAGTTTGTTTTGTCTGCTGGCAAGTTTTATAATGACCCTGAGCTAGATAAAGGTAATAAAACTATATATTGGCTGTCTTCTAGCTCTCTTTAATAGTCCAATGTTTCGGTTATTCCTTTCATTCACATTGTTTTATACAGGAATTCAGACGAGCCAAGATGCTAAATTTTACGGAATCTCGGCGAAATTTGATGAAGGTTTCTCAAACAAGGACAAAGAGCTTGTGATTCAATTTACAGTCAAACATGAGCAAACCATTGACTGTGGGGGTGGATACGTCAAGGTATGCTGTATATCTCGCTATATATCACTTTTCAACGTTCAGACTAAATTTCGTATTGTTTTGTGTTCAGCAGAATATATTCATCAAAACAGACTGCTAAAGCATCCAAAGTCACAAATATTAGTATATTGCATTTTTGATCCTGTACACAGTACACTTCCCTGTATTTATAAGGAGGCAACACATTTTGGATGGAGGGCAAAAATCTTCCAGAGGTTGTTGCTCACTTTGGAAATCAAAAATATATATATTTCCAATATAAAAATCACTTGGAAATTCCAAGCTGCCTCATGAGAACTCAATATGAAAGGCAATTGGAATGGGTCATCCCACAAAACATCCAACCCCC
>CACRXK020008653.1:0-20416 GCA_902702795.2 Paramuricea clavata | reverse complement strand
TATGCATTGATCAAGACCAGTTTTCAGTGTAGGGGATCACATTTTGTCAGCCGTTGGCAATATTAAGGGTGATATCGTCGCATTTAGCTTACTTCTCTGTCAAATAAATGAGATTTGATTAATTTATCGTTTTTCATTGCTTTGCTTCTTTGTGAAATACACGGGATTTGATTAATTTTTATAGCTTAGTTTGAGATATTGAACTAGCGAGGTGAGATGAGCCATTATAGTTGTTATATGCAAATGTTTCATGTCAAACTATGTTGAGATTAATAATGCTAAACATACGCCTATTACGATAGGTATGAGTGCATGTGTGAGAGCGAGTGTGTTATGTTATCGTATGAGGAGAAATCGCAGATGTATGATTTGGAAACCATGGAGCAAGTTAGCCAAAAAAGACATGGTATGGAATAAGTTTGTTGAGGTGACCAGAGTTTTAGAGCTTCAGTGGGATGAATACTATAACAAATATAATAGACAAACAAATAGGATTTATAAAATTTATTTTTAAAGTATAAAAGTACAACAATTTATTCGATAGTATCGCTTTCATCGTCTGAATAATGTTGTCGTTTTTCTAAAATACGTTGGAAAAGAAACTTTCTCTTTTCTACTGCGGAATATAAAGCTTCTTCGCGGTCGAGGAAATCTGCGTCAATCAAATTATCTCTTGTCTGCATGATCTTCTTGTGAATTGGATCTTTTTCATGTGTGACATCCATAGCAGCCGTTCTACATAAATATCTTCTAGTTCTTTTGTGAGTTTGGGAAGAAGTTCTGAAAACGATTGCCTCTTAGCTTCAACATCACTAAAACCCTCATTATTAAGGCATTCAACGTTTTCTTGAGATTTATCCAAAAGTTGCAGTTTTGCTTCATGTACCAACGTTTGCCAGGGATCGCAGTCCTCTCCATCTTCGCTGGATTCGTGTTCTTCGCTGGATTCGTGTTCTTCGCTTTCCTCTTTGCTGTCATCTTCCTCGCTGTTCTCGTTTTCTTCGCTGTTGCTCCCTTCTTCACTGCTATGTTCTTTCTCGTCATCGCTATAAGAAATATCGCCGTTTTGAGATGAGGAAGAAACCCCTTCATCGTAATTATTCATCCTAGCTCTTTTTGATCTGTGCATAATGCTGTAGTCTTCTTTATCTGCGCAAGATGACATGGCGTCACTCAGATAAATACGTCTTTCTTCACTTGATAGATGGTGAATGTCTGCCAAATGATTTGATAATTTGCAAAGGTTTCTCTTTCCGCACAGCAGACAGTCTTTACGCGTTCGCGGCATCGAGCGATGTATGTGGATGAAATTGACTATGAGTTGTCCACTCCTGAAAAACTTACTGATTTCGTGTTTGTGGAGATCGTATACCGTCAAATTCAGAAACTGGAAGAGGAGACACGCATAAATCAAGATGAAATTGATGGTAATCAATGGTCCAGGTTTGGACAGCGGATTGAAGGTTTAGATGAAGAGCGCTGGATGAATTACGCTGAGCAAGCTCTGGCAATGCTGAATCATGAAGTGATGTGGCAAGCAATCGTTGAAGCATGCAAGATGTTAAAGTATCCTGAAGCATCAAAGAGATTATTTTGAAAAACTTTTTGACATATCATGTTTTGTTTGGCATCAAATATATTCTGAGTTCGAAAGAACTGTTCCCCTAAACAATCTCATGGACTACATTAGCTGTGTTTGTAAATTAAAATACAATTCAACCATATAATGTATTTAAGAATATATTATTTTAAAACGTATTGTGTTGTTGTCTTTTTCTTTATTCCATGCTGTTACTTGCAGTATCAGTATCTATTTTAACCATGGGCACTTGCTATAAGTCAAGTAGAAACAAGGATCATAATAGACAGAAAATGTTCAGATTTGGCATTAGCTTTGGTCGTAATGATTTAAATATGGAGGACCATTTTCAAATGGGGTACAATAGCAAGACAATTAAGAATTATGGACCCATTGAAGAGCGGTTGGTTCTCCCAGAAAGTTTACTTTCAACAATAACAGAATCAAAAGAGCAGACAGTGCTGACTTGAAGGTCGGATACTGAAGCAACTGAGGCGTAGTGTTATAATGAAAAGACATCCTCTAACTGGTAAATAGACTAATATGTTCATGGCGTTTGGTTTCGTTTTAAGTGATATAAACCATTTGACAGCTTCGATCACTTTAAATCCATTTTCGTTTGCAAATTTATGTTCACACTGATTTAAATAATTTCAGTATGTTAGTGACGTATTCAGTGATACCAATCTATAGTTTAATCCTTACGCTACTTATGTCAAACTGGGAATAATAATGAATTATGTAACCTATATGGGTCTAGCCATAAGAACAGTCTTACGGGACGCAAGGACACGTTAAAATGCGTCCCGTAAGGACGTCCCGTGCGTCCCGCATATAGGGACACACACAAAGTGTCCCGCAATGTCCCTGCGTCCCGTTCGACAAGAGGAATCATTTCGCTCGATGCCGCGAACGCGTAAAGACTGTCTGCTGTGCGGAAAGAAAAACCTTTGCAAATTATCAAATCATATGGCAGACATTCACCATCTATCAAGTGAAGAAAGACGTATTTATCTGAGTGACGCCATGTCATCTTGCGCAGATGAAGAAGACTACAGCATTATGCACAGATCAAAGAGAGCTAGGATGGATAATTACGATGAAGGGGTTTCTTCCTCATCTCAAAACGGCGATATTTTTTATAGCGATGACGAGAAAGAACATAGCAGTGAAGAAGAGAGCAACAGCAAAGAAAATAAGAACAGCGAGGAAGATGACAGCAAAGAGGAAAGCGAAGAACACGAATCCAGCGAAGATGGAGAGGACTACGATCCCTGGCAAACGTTGATACACGAAGCAAAACTGCAACTTTTGGATAAATTTCAAGAAAACGTTGAATGCCTTAATAATGAGGGTTTTAGTGAGGTTGAAGCTAAGAGGCAATCGTTTTCAGAACTTCTTCCCAAACTCACAAAAGAACTAGAAGATATTTATGTAGAACGGCTGCTATGGATGTCACACATGAAAAAGATCCAATTCACAAGAAGATCATGCAGACAAGAGATAATTTGATTGACGCAGATTTCCTCGACCGCGAAGAAGCTTTATATTCCGCAGTAGAAAAGAGAAAGTTTCTTTTCCAACGTATTTTAGAAAAACGACAACATTATTCAGACGATGAAAGCGATACTATCGAATAAATTGTTGTACTTTTATACTTTAAAAATAAATTTTATAAATCCTATTTGTTTGTCTATTATATTTGTTATAGTATTCATCCCACTGAAGCTCTAAAACTCTGGTCACCTCAACAAACTTATTCCATACCATGTCTTTTTTGGCTAACTTGCTCCATGGTTTCCAAATCATACATCTGCGATTTCTCCTCATACGATAACATAACACACTCACTCTCACACATGCACTCATACCTATCGTAATAGGCGTATGTTTAGCATTATTAATCTCAACATAGTTTGACATGAAACATTTGCATATAACAACTATAATGGCTCATCTCACCTCGCTAGTTCAATATCTCAAACTAAGCTATAAAAATTAATCAAATCCCGTGTATTTCACAAAGAAGCAAAGCAATGAAAAACGATAAATTAATCAAATCTCATTTATTTGACAGAGAAGTAAGCTAAATGCGACGATATCACCCTTAATATTGCCAACGGCTGACAAAATGTGATCCCCTACACTGAAAACTGGTCTTGATCAATGCATACTATGAATATGAAAAGGATAAATCGATCGTGTGTTCATCGAGTGGGAAGTATTGATTTTCAGAAAAGTTGTACCGACTATACTATGATGTGTTTCGTTTAATTCTTTTAGTATATTTGGTGGTCCTTAAACGAGCCGTTTTTGTATGTCTTGTACGTCTCCCTTACTCTAAAAGAGACGTATCAACATCCGTTCCTTTTGCTCACTCGACGATTCCTTGGCGCGTTTTGCCTGAAACTCCAGAAACAGCTCCAGATCCCGCTCTGCGACAAATGCCATGAAGTCTTCAAGGATAGCTTTATCTTTTTGCTTTCGTCTCCTACATTCACGCATACGTAAGGTATCCTTTTCTGCTTTCACCTCCATTATGAACAAGTGAGCACGAAATGTGCAATTGCATGATGTATATTAAATACATTTAGAACACATGTGCAATATAATTAATGCTTACAATTAAACCGGATACATACAGTTGAACGTTCATACTTCAGAATTTACGCGGGAATAGTTGAGCGTTCATACTTATAATAATTTATGCTGGAATAGCTGAACGTGCATACTTCATAATTTATGCGAGTATTTCCGGTGATGTCATTGATGGTATGACGTCATTGGCGGCATCCCTTTGAACGCTGGATGGGAGGGGGGGTTACCTACTCGGAACAGAGGCTAAAGCTCTTTGTTCGACATCTTCCATTACTTGATTAGCAATTACTGCCGATACTGGTGACCCCATCGCTGTTCCAAAAACCTGTTGATAATAACAGCCCTCAAACACAAAGTATGTGGCGTTGAGACAAAAAGACAGAAGATCAATAATATCTTCTACAGGTAAGGATGTTCTTTGTAACAAAGTGGCATCCTGTCTTAGTCTTTTTGTCGCAACCTTCATGGCAAGATCAATTGGAATGTTTGTAAACAAGGAAACGACATCAAATGATACCAACACTTGATCTGCTTTAAGAGTTTTACCTCCTACAAATTCTGCAAAATGACAGGAATTTTTGACAGTGTTTTCGGTATTCCCTACCACAGGAGACAAAATTTTCGCAAAAAAACTTGAAACTCCATATGTAGGAGAATTCACAAAGGACACAATAGGTCTCAATGGAATATCCGGTTTATGGATTTTCGGTAAACCATAGAAACGCGGAGATAGTCCATCACTGCTGTATAATTTTTTCATATGTAGCCTTGCTAATAATATTAAATTTCTTCAAAAGAAGTAACTTGGCGTTTAAACCTCTTTGAATCTTTCCAGTAGGATCAGACTTGAGAATAGAATACGTATTTAATTAATTCTGTTATTCGACAGTGAAAGAGCCTTCCCGCGATAATCATGTTTGTTCAAAACAACAACACGATTGCATTTGTCCGCTGAAAGAATAACCCTGTCCGGATCTTTCTAGTCTGCGCAGACTGTCCATCCCCCCCCCCGTGGTGGAAGGATAACAGTCTGCGACCATTTGTCACTAATGCTGTACAGTGACGTAGACGTATAAATAGATATAATATTGTGCACTTCAGCACTTTAATGGCTTTCTAATTTTATTATCCAATCAGGTGCGTTACTTTAAATAGAACTTTATATTATGTAAACAAGGTCAATAGACAATGGACAAGGTCAAGCAAAACAATACAACGAAATCGAAACATAAACTGGCAAAAAAATATGCCAGATTTGTAAATTCTACCAAATTTATTCATCCCAAAAAGTTAAATGCTCTTTTGTTTGGCAATGTCTGCCCAACAGCACCCAGAAACTTTATGTAATCGGTAAAACCGGTAAACTCGTCTCGAAATTAGCTAAGCAAATTTATGCAAATATAATTTTGAAACGAACCAATGAAAAACTGCCGATCATATTTCGTCGGTAGCTTGTACGGCATTAGCGTCGAATGACAGCAGACTGTAATCCCGCGGGGGAGCGGGATGCAGTCTGCGAGCAGACTAGGATCTTTCTTAATAGCAAGTAAAGCTTTGAAAACATTCCAATCAATGTTTTTTGGAGGTATTTTGGCACGTCTAAGAATGCTACTGACCTCAGCTCTTACCAATCGCTTAGCATCATCGTCTAGTGGAAAAATTCCTTCTTCAACTGAAGCAATGATTTCGACTGTTGGAATTCTGTTAGGTACAACCGCAAATTTTAGGCCGTGTTCAAGACCCTTCCTTTCCAACTCATTTAGCTCTTTAGATGAGAGGTTTTTAACCCATCTCTTCTTAAGATTCGAACTCGATTTATCAGATGGTTTCGTTCCAATCAGACACAGCAATTTTTTGTCATGCTTCTCTCTCTCTTTGATCGATTCTTTGCGAAATTGCGAACGACAAAACTCTTCGATCCATAGGACTTCAGAGCAGTCGATCAAATCAGAAAGCTCGCCGAGTAAACGTTGACAATCAGAGCGCAGACGCTGTATAGACTGATGACAATCGTTTATACGCAACCTCAGGAAAGAAAAACCAGTATTTTCCATTAGCTTGTATCCCTTTTTACTCCGTATTGGAGGTTTGAATCGGAAAACGGTAAAACTTTGTTTTCCTTGCACCGATGATTGAAATACAAATGACTACGATATTTGGCAATACGAATCTTCATGTTGATGAGCTTTCAAAGCCTCGAAACAATATTTTGACCATATTTTTCTCGTATAGATTTAAAGTTTGTTCGTTCACTGCAACAAGGAATATCAAACTTTAAATCTATACGAGAAAAATAAGGTCAAATGTTGTTTCGAGGCTTCGAAAGCTCATCAACATGAAGATTCGTATTGCCAAATATCGTAGTCATTTAAATTTCAATCATCGGTGCAAGGAAAACAAAGTTTTACGTTCAGCTTGCGATTCAAACCTCCAATACGGAGTAAAAAGGGATACAAGCTAATGGAAAATACTGGTTTTTCTTTCCTGAGGTTGCGTATAAACGATTGTCATCAGTCTGTACAGCGTCTGCGCTCTGATTGTCAACGTTTACTTGGCGAGCTTTCTGATTTAACCGACTACTCTGAAGTCCTATGGTCGAAGAGTTTTGTCGTTCGCAATTTCGCAAAGAATCGATCAAACAGAGAGAGAAGCATGACAAAAAATTGCTGCGTCTGATTGGAACGAAACCATCTGATAAATCGAGTTCGAATCTTAAGAACAGATGGGTTAAAAACCTCTCATCGATAAAAAGCTAAATGAGTTGGAAAGGAAGGGTCTTGAACACGGCCTAAAATTTGCGGTTGTACCTAACAGAATTCCAACAGCCGAAATCATTGCTTCAGTTGAAGAAGGAATTTTTCCACTTAAGAGCTGAGGTCAGTAGCATTCTTAGGCGTGCCAAAATACCTCCAACAAACATTGATTCGAATGTTTTCAAAGCTTTACTTGCTCTTAAAAAAGATCCGGACAGGGTTATTCTTTCAGCGGACAAAGGCAATCGTGTTGTTGTTATAAACAAACATGATTATCGCGGGAAGGCTCTTTCACTGTTGAATAACAGAAATACGTATTCTATTCTCAAGTCTGATCCTACTGGAAAAACTCAAAGAGGTTTAAACGCCAATTTACTTCTTTTGAAGAAATCTAATATTATCAGCAAGGCTACATATGAAAAGTTATACAGCAGTGATAGACTATCTCCGCGTTTCTATGGTTTATCGAAAATCCATAAACCGGATATTCCATTGAGACCTATTACGTGTCCTTTGTGAATTCTCCTACATATGGAGTTTCAAGTTTTTTGGCGAAAATTTTGTCTCCTGTAGTAGGGAATACCGAAAACACTGTCAAAAATTCCTGTCATTTTGCAGCATTTGTAGGAGGTAAAACTCTTAAAGCAGATCAAGTGTTGGTATCATTTGATGTCGTTTCCTTGTTTACAAACATTCCAATTGATCTTGCCATCAAGGTTGCGACAAAAAGACTAAGACAGGATGCCACTTTGTTACAAAGAACATCCTTGCCTGTAGAAGATATTATTGATCTTCTGTCTTTTTGTCTCAACGCCACATACTTCGTGTTTGAGGGCTGTTATTATCAACAGGTTTTTGGAACAGCGATGGGGTCACCAGTATCGGCAGTAATTGCTAATCAAGTAATGGAAGATGTCGAACAAAGAGCTTTAGCATCTGTTCCGGTATCTCTATCGTTTTGGAAACGTTTCGTCGATGATGTCATCTCTGCGGTTTCTAGAAATCAAATCGATACTCTGCTGCAACATTTAAATTCTATTGAACCGTCCATCCAATTCACGGTAGAACGTGAGATAAATGGACATTTAATTTAGCTTTTTTAGATTTGAATGTGCACAGAATTGTCGAAGGGAAGTTAGAGACTGATGTTTATCGCAAACCCACACACACAGACAAATACTTGTCATACGACTCTCATCACCCAGTAAGCCATAAAAGATCCGTAGCAAGAACTTTGCTTCAAAGAGCTGAATCCTTGCGCTAAATATTTTCAGGGAAAACGATTACCCAAAACGTTTTCTTAATGATTGCCTGAGATCACCTGTTTGTAGGAACCAAAATACTCCGAGGGTGATACCTCTGTTAAGGGTTATGCAATAGTTCCATACATTCAAGGTGTCACAGAACAAATCAAGAGAATCTTAAGTAATTGTAATATTAAGGTTGCCTTAAAACCCTATTTGACTTTAAGCCATATTTTCGCAAAGCCAAAAGATTCTGTCAAAACAAATCAGAAAACTCATGCTGTATATTCTATACCATGCGGTGACTGCGAGAAAGAGTATTTGGGTCAGTCTAAACGCCAGTTTGGTACACGGCTAAAGGACATCAAAAGGCTGTTTCAACTTTAGACAAGGAAATATCAGCTTTAGCCGAACATGTATGTTACACCAAACACGAGATTGCGTGGGAAAACTCTAAAGTAATTACCACAAACAATCGCTATGGTCAAAGACTTTGCCTAGAAGCGTGGCATATAAATATGAGTAATCATGCTTTGAATAGGGATGACGGTGCCTATTTGCCAGAGGAATATATGCATCTCATTGGCAGGTGACGTCATCCCTTGGGTATTTAAGAAGCCACGATTGCAATTTTAGATCACCCCTGATGAAGACACTAGACTGGAGTGTCGAAACGTTGGGTCACTTTGATTACAATTCGACTGGGCTTTGTAATCATTTATTTAAACCAGAGTAGCGAGCGAAACATGATTGATATACCTGGTTGCAGTGAACGAACAAACTTTAAACGTATTCTTATTCTCTATAGAAAGGATCTTTAAATAAAATGGTCGCCTATCCACGCAGGTAATCCCTGAGCAACGCGCAAAGCACGAATTCCCGTGGTGAGGGTACTTATTTCACACAGACATATACGGCTGGATATGTGAGACCTGGTGCAAAGTTGCCCTCCACTATATCGTGGACGGTTTTCTATGTCGTGCCCATGTGCGATTACAATATGGGCATTCTTCAATATATGATGCACATCATCATACAGGTGCATTTCTTGTTTTGAGTTCATGACCGTTACCCCACACCCTGACGCTTACCCCCTTCACCCCTAACCGGGGGCATCTAAACCCTCACCGTAGCCGGTCGATTGTAAGAATAAGAAAAGGAAATAAGTAACCATGTTCTCTGTCAAGCTCTTTGAATTTAACAATCATTTTGCAAATTTTTAAAAAGTTTGATCAATTATAGATAATGCGAGCAACTCAAAATTCGTAAAGAAATATTTACAAAAAGTAGGAATGCTTCTTGGGATTGTGTAGGAATGCTTCAAAGTTTTACAAAGTCGTAACTGCTTACCGTGAAACAGTGCTTATATTTTTTTCGAAGACAAAGTGATGTTTTCAAATGACGTGCCCGCGCACGCAATAAATTTATAGGTATTAAAATTACATGGTACTGTATACCTTTCGCGTTGTAGGTTTTCTTTGCTGTATTTGTAAAAATCTGTAAGCCATTCGTTTCTAACTCAATTGTTTGTTTAATTGATGTGTAATTGCAGCGATTAAAATTACATGACTGGCAATTGTCCATTTCAGCAGGGCTAAAGAGTTTCTAAGGATTTTAGCAATTCAGCCAGCGTTTTGTAGGGCGTTTTTGAAAAATTCGTCCGTTGGGAGGGGGGCGATCTACAAAAGGGACCATATTATACTGAGTGGAGGGATGAATCGTTGTTGGTGACAAAACGTTTAGTGTGGTGTCGTGTAATGGTAGGGCGGGGAGCTGAAATTGTTTTTGTATTTTTCCACATCATTTGATATTACAACTCTATTATAACAGCTTTTACACCAGTTTTGAAATATATTAAACAATTATTAAACTTGTGCTCTTTAACACTAATTTAAGAAAGCAAATTAACCACTAGTCACGTATTCACCAAAGCAGTAAAACAAAATGAGAGACCATGTTGTCTATCAAGCTAGGTACATATATTGGCTTATAATGCATACGACAGAAATTTAACTGTGATTCCGCACATTTTTTAAAACAAGTTCGATAAATTTACAGATATCTAATACGAACAACTCAAATTTCGTAAAGAAAGTTTAAAAAAGTATGGATGCTTCTTGGGAAAAGTTCGGAGTTTTAAGAATTCGTAACTGCATACCGTAAAACAGTACCCGGTTAGCAGTGGTTTTTGAACTGAGAATTGAAACAATTATGGACAACAAAACTAAATATTTTTTTCGAAGACAGTGATGTATTTAAATGCCGTGCCGGCGCACGCAATAAATTTATAAGTAAGTAAAATTAGATACAGTATTCGCTTTGCGTTGAAGGTTTTGTTCATTGTTTGTTTAATTGATAATGTGAAATCGCATACAGTGGTTAAAATTATGTTACTTGTTTTTTGTCCGTTTGCAGAAACCAATGAGCTTTGGCTATTTGATCGTCAATTAATTTGCGGTTGTTTCACACAATAAAATCGGAACCTTACCCACACCTAACACCTTCCCTAGTCCCCAATCCCAATCCCTAACCATAACCATAACCATAACAGATCAGGCCACCTGCTCGCAGGTCGATACACGGATCTAGCGCGCACCTAACCTGAAGTTCAGGCCCTAATTTGAAATAGGGCCTGACACAAAACCTGTCTAGACTGTGGGACGCCCACATGTTATTTTTAGACACAACATGCAATATGATTGACAAGTATTGTAGATTTCGTTACACAAAAAATTTATATTCTCATGAACATGTCCGCAGAGTTTGCATTTTGCTTTATAATTAAACTTAAAAATTCAAGGTACTTTTATATAATTAAGAGTCAATTTCTCTATTTAACCGAACAGCAAACAAAGATTTAATTAGTCAGTTCTGTGCACGGCTTGACTGCCAAGCTTTCTCAAGGTCTCAACTTGCTGGACGCGGATATACTCTAACGGGCTATTAAACAACAGCAACAATGAAATTCTCAATCGTACCACGAAGAAGGCGATGTAGCTCAGAAAACAACGCCTGTAGGACCTGATATTAAAAATAAGACTTTTGCCGGCGAAGCCAGTTGGCAGAACGGCTTGGCTGTCAACAACAAGCTTTCGAATACATGACTAGTTTGGCTGTTCTTTCAGCGTCGTGTGTCCAAAATTCAATTCGTCCAAGATTTTGATAAAGCCCTTTTAAAATACTGTTTGTTTGATTTATTTTCTGCCATAAAGCATAAAAGAAATTCGAAGAAATCGACAATGGAATTTGTTACGTGCGTTTGACCTTTATATTATTAATTGTCGCCTTTGACCGAGCTATTTTTAAAACTGTTGTTTATGTAAACTTGCAACCAATCAAAATCCTTCATGATGCTGATCAACCAATCAGATTTCCCGTCCACCAGCTGGACGGGAATCCCACAGTTTAGATAGGTTTTGTGTCAGGCCCTATTCTGTGATTAGGGCCTGAACTTCAGGTTATATAGGCCTAGGCTTGTTTACTCGAAGAAATAAACGCTTTTGACGAGCTCTTTGGTTATTTATTGAACTACATGACTCGACGCTGATTATATTAACATACGGTTATTCCGGTCAAATAGGGGTTACGAAAAAATTGGTTAAAAATTCAATTCTAAGTTGCCCCAAAATTTTATTTGTTCAATAGCAAGGGAAAACATATTTCTTTGATCTGGTTATGAATTTTTTGTCTGAATCGATGTAACAATTGAGATATTCGCTGCCTAATATGGCATATAATAAAGAGGTTCGAAAATAAAAAAACATTAATAAGAAAATCTGTAAAATATTCACCTTTTACAGAAATGTCTCTAAATTTCGTATGCTACTAAATAAATATTCCCATTAACGTGCAAAAAGAGCGATTTGGTAGTGCCGTAAAATGACCTCTAAAAATCGAAAGTGGCCTGGGAAAACCAATTTCGACGTCTCTCTCCTTCAATATTTATCCGATCGAAATAAAACTTTCACAACATTAATACTTCATATAGGCCTATATTCTGACAAAGTTTAAAGGATTTCGAATTTTCTCATTTTACACGTCTTACCTGCAATCATGGCCAAAAGTTTGTGGAACGCAAGCTAATTAGTAGGTATAAAGGCGCGCGAGTTGTAATATTTTCACAGATTTCGCAAGAAATGAACTCCCCCGAACCCCCTTTCCAATGTTGTTCCTACCGTTGATGAATGAGATTGTGTGATGCTTATTCCGAGCGGAAAATAATCCCAAACAACATTGAATAGGGGGGAGGGGTTATTATTCAAATTAAAGGTAAAAACATGAAATCTCACTTTGCGTTCCACAACATTTGGCCATGATTGTAACTATTACAGAAAACCGCTCTTAAGAACATTGACGAAAAGAAAATTGAAAGGGCAGCAAGAGGCAAAACCGTTTGCCACTCGTACAGCGGCGCTACCGTAAGTCAATTGCACCAAAAGTTAATCGAGGATAATTGCCACGACAACGAGTACGAAACCATCATTCTGTGAAAACTATAGACCGATATCAGTCATTTCGAATATCGCCAAATCAGCGATCAGGTTTCCGTCGCAATCACTCAACCGAAACCTCGTTACTACAATCTACTGAAATGTGGTTGAAATCAATGGACCAGGGTTAAATAAATGGGGTTATTTTCTTAGACCTGAAAAAAGCATTTAATAAGATTGATCACCAGATTCTTTGTCAAAACTACAAGCTTATGGGATACGCGACCACACGCTCAAATGGTTCCAATCGTATTTAGATCAAAGAAAGCAAATTTGCATGCTAAATAACTGTAAATCTGATATTGAAACAATTCGTTGTGGAGTACCTCAGGGTTCAAATCTTGGACCTCTATTATTTCTCATTTACATAAACGACCTCCCAAACTGCCTAGAAACAACACACTCTAATTTATTTGCTGATGACACAATTTTATCATGTCAAGAGCATTTATCCATAGATATTGAATACAAACTTAACAAAGACCTAGTAAATGCTCAAAAATGGTTATCAGCGAATAAACTAACATTAAACAACGAAAAAACCAAATATATGATTATTGGATCTTGGCAACGATTAAAAAACTTAGATCACGTGCCAAAAATCAGTATAAACGGACATCAAATTGAACGAGTTTATAAAAAGGAAGCTTTGGGTATAGTTATAGACGATAGACTTAGCTGGAATAGGCAAAATGAAGAACAATGCAACAAGATATCAAAAAATATTAATCTTTTAAGAAAAGCCAAAGATTTTGTTGGCCTAGATACGCTCAAAATTATGTATAACGCATTAGTCGCGCCTCATTTTAACTATTGTTCAACTGTTTGGCAAAATAACAAACAAACACACTTAGACAAATTATATAAGCTTCAGAAACGAGCAGCAAGAATAATAACAAATTCGGACTATACTATAAGATCTTCGGACATTTTTCAAAAACTTAGCTGGAAACCTCTTGACTTAATTTTGAAAAAGGGAGATCTCCTTATGACATTTAAAGCGATTAATGGCATGCTTCCAGAATACGTAACACAACTATTTCACACTTGTGAAAACAATGGCTACGTACTGCGCAGTAGTAATTTAAAGCTGTCTCAACCTAAACCAAAAACGAATTTCGTGAAAAATAGCTTTTCGTACAGAGGAGCAGCGTATTGGAACAACATCCCAGTAAACTTGTTGAAAACCCTAAGAGAATCAACAAGTTTAAAATCTGTCCATCATCTATTCAATAATTACATCTTGTAAATAAGTAAATAAGTATATTTTGTAAATAAGTATAATTTAGTTTATTAGTTCCTTCTTTTATAATGCATTTATTTTCCGCACGGCCCTTGGAAAATAACCTATGTGAAAGGTTACCGTGTTTAAAGATCAATAATAATAATAATAATAATAATTCTACACATAGGAACCAATGATCTGGTGCGCGAGGATGCAGACAAGGTTGCTGAGAAGATGGAAGAGCTGATAGAAGAAGTGAAGCATCGAGCGGAGAGAGTTGCTGTTTCAAGTGTCATCAAAAGGTATGATGGTCGAGTTCCACCAAGTAAAATAGCATCTTATAATTATTTAATGTATCATATATGTTTAAAGCACAACATTCACTATATCGACAATGATGATATGGACAAATCTCTTTTGAATCGCTCAAATTTACATTTGAACAAAGTAGGAGATAGAGCACTAGGGAGTGCCTTTTGCACTTTCTTGAAATCAAATAGAGCTAGTAATACTAGGCCAGTACCGACTACAAATGACCAGCCTTTTTTTCGACTAGCTGGACATCGCATGAAAGAGTGGACAAATTATCTAAAGCATGTCAGTCAAGTACTGAGAAAATAATTAATATAGATCCGTCAAATGAAAATGTGGGTAGCGATTTTTTCACTAGCCTTAATTATATTCCCAATGAAAGAGGTTTTAAGATGGCTTTCCTAAATATTGTCAGTTTGACAAAAAAAATTGATGAAATACGTTACTCGATGTCCAACAAACACATTGACCTGATTGGTTTTAGTGAGACCCGACTTGATTCAAATATTTCTGATTGTGTGATTGATCTTGATGGCTATGACATTGTTAGAAAAGACCGATCAAGAAATGGGGGTGGAGTTTGTATATACTTACGTAGCTCAATCAACTATAACATAAGAAATGATCTTATTCCCTCCGAATTGGAGGCTGTTTGTGTAGAAATTAGTAAGCCACATAGTCGGCCATTTTTGGTTACAACTATTTATCGACCACCAAATTCATCACATGATTTTTTTGAAAATTTTGAAAAATTAATCAAAGCGATTGATGATGAAAATAAAGAAATGTATATTCTTGGTGATTTAAATTGTGACATGCTTAAAACAGAATCCAATACACCAACCAAGAAAATAAAATCACTGTATGAACTACAGGGTGTATCAAAAAAAACTGAACAGATTTAAAATTGCTCTCAATTTCGCAAAACAGCTATTTGTATCCGGTTTTTTATATATATAGCCTCTTTGGGTACTTATAATGTAGAATAATGAGAAAAATTTCTAGAACTCAAATTTTATGAACCAGGGGGGGGTGTCTTTTCCAACAAATTAAAAATGGCTCGCGCACAAAATTTAAAAGCTGCAATCATATTGTGAGTTAACAGGTGGAAAATATGTCGGGATTTTAATTACTGTACAATATTCCAGACAATTTGGTTTAGTTTAAGCCCCTTAACTATTCACGCAAAGTTACAATTTTCCCGAAAAATCAGCTATTTGTATGCTTAATTAATGCATTTGCCTAATTTGCATATGCCAGCAATATGCAAATTAGGTAAAGGCATTAATTAAGCATGCGAAAGGCTGACTTTTTAGAACAAAATCAGTAGTTAAAGGGCTTAAACTAAACCAAATTGTCTGAAATTTTTGTACAGTAATTAAAAACCCGACCAATTTTCAATCTATTAACTAAAAATATGATTACAGCTTTTAAATTTTGTGCGCGAGCCATTTTTAATTTGTTGGAAAAGACACCCCCCTCCCCCCCCTGGTTCACAAAATTTGAGTTCGAGAAATTTTTTTCATTATTTTACATTATAAGTACCCAAAGAAGCTATATATATATAAAAAACAGCTACAAATAGGTGTTTTGGGAAATTGAGAGCAATTTCAAATCTGTTCAGTTTTTTTTTATACACCCTGTATATCAATTGTCACAATTAATTAAGGAAGCTACTCGGGTAACCATGACAACCTCCAGCCTCATTGATCATATAGTTACTAATACACTAAAGAAAATCTCAGATTCTGGTGTCATTCATACACGAATCAGTGATCATAGTTTGGTATTTACCATCAGAAAAATCCATATTTCTAAGAAACAAGATGAAAACATAGTGGAAATTAGAAATATGAAAAACTTTGATGACAAAAAATTTGTTGAAGATTTACTTAAAGTGTATATGAAATGAAAATTTCGATATCGGTTTTTTTGTATTTTCTGAAAATTTGGTCTTTTGCGATCATAAAAATACAAACCTTGTTGAAAAATTCGAACCAGAAGTTTGTTAATTTTACGATTAAAGTTCGGTTTTTCGACTATCTACTGGCGAAAGACTGGTACCTAGAGTTCCGGGCCTTGTGACGTATGCAGTATGACACACCGAAGTGTCTCACAAAACGAAAACAACAAAATAACACGAACATCAGACAGTTGCCTTTATATTTCGCTATAAAAATGTCCGATAACGAAAGCTTTGAATCACAGACAGAGACAGAAGGGTCACAGATAATGAGGACATCGCTGAACAGTCGCCTGTTGTTCAGCCATATCAATTTGAGCTAGTCGCATATAGTGACTACGACTACGAGGAAGATCAAACGGACGAAGACGGCATTCTTCATGATACTCTTGAGGCGAAGATGTAGCTGTTAATTCATGGTAAGTAAAGTTATAAAAGTAATATTATATTAACCCGTTCCTCGACTATTTATTACCCTGTTTGACTATTTCGTCTGATATGCGAGTTTATTTTAAGGTGCTCATGTGGACATTGTAGCGACGAATTTATTGCAGGACGCTAGAGAATATAGATGCTGTAAGGAAATTTTGGAGTGCATTGACAAATTTACGTTCGAGGACAAGGACGCAGAATGCATCACACAGCACTGGGATTATGCACTAAGTTGAAAAGTTGAAAATGTTCTCGAGTGGGTATTTCATAATTTCCATACCCAGCGCAACTGCCCAAGCAGAAAGATATTGTCTGCCGCGGCTGGGTCTTGAACCCGCGACCTTCGAATTACTAGATCGACGCTCTACCAACTGAGCTACACGGTCAGACGGATTTATATTAAGACTGGAAATTATGAACTATATACTGAATGTCATAAACATACTCGTTTATATTAATTCAGCATCGAACCATACTAGTTCTGCAAGTGTTATGTTAGCCTATATGTTGTAATATGATAATAGTCGTCACCCATCGAACAGTAGCCTACTAGAGACGCAGGAGCTTTTCTCTGATATAAAGTCAGGGAAAAAGTATCATAAACCAACAAGCAGATCCCAAGATAATTAAATATCACTATTTCTTGTATATATTTGTATTCTAAACGATATCTTGTATTCTTTGTTATACAGTATGTCTATAATTTATCTTTTTATATGTATAGCTATATTAGTATACTAATGGGTGATAACAGTGACTTGACTTAGCCTTGGGTTTTGGTAGGCAAATCTTATATATATTCCGACCATACATAAGTAACTTCTTTAGTATTTGCAAACATGAAATTAACGACTCACTGTTTGATTATTTAGATATCTTCGAGCAGCAGCATATCGTTGGATAGTCAGATGATATTTGGCATGCTGGGATGGGAGAAATGCAGACCACTTCCAGCATGCATAGTAAATGCATAAAAACTGACTGCACTGCTTTATATGGTTACAGTAGATATAGTACAGATGCAAACAAGATTGCGTGCGAGTGCTGGTGTGATTTTCGTCACATCGGTAGACGCGCTATCAGCCTGTCGCGCAAAACATGCACGCGTTTCTTGCCGAGGTTTTCTAGAGGCTCAAATTCTGGTCTATTTCATGTACAAAAACACGCAACTACATGTAATAGATTATCAATGTGAACTTAACGAATGATTGTGAGTGAAAGAATATAATGAAGTAGAGCCCATCATTAGAAGCAGCTATATTAAGTAAATTCCTTTTACCCTTCGTATTTTACCATGCTATATATATATATGCAATTCAAAATTTGTTAGTTTTGGAATTGTCCATCTTCATGGTATGGTATGTCAGTAAATGTAGATATTTAGTAATAATTTCCATGTTATGCTTACACTAGTTACTACAATGTTTGCCATAATTAATATCAGCTATAGCCTAAGCCTATCTACATAATATGCGGTTTGAAACCTACAACGTAGATATAGTCTCTTGTCTCATCGAATTTGCATTTTAATTTTCGGCCGCTTATACGCTACAACTCGTCATGTTGTAATTATATTGTATCTATAGATTGAAAGCGAAGTCTACAGAAAGTGGATTCGTTTCAATTTTCTTCAAAATCTCTCAAAAACCCAATTCTACCCAGACGAAGCTATAATTTTAATAGTGTTTACATATCGAAAGGTCGCACTGTGTCATACTGCATACGTCACTGACCGCGCGATGGAATGTCAGTAATTTCGCCAGTAGATAGTCGAAAAAGCGAACTTTAATCGTAAAATTAACAAACTTCTGGTTCGAATTTTTCAACAAGGTTTGTATTTTTATGATCGGAAAAGACCAAATTTTCAGAAAATGCAAAAAACCCGATATCGAAATTTTCATTTCATATACACTTTAATCAGCATTGGGAATATGTATACTTCTTCGCCGATAATCCAAACACTATGTGGGAGATTTGGAAGAAATTGTTTGAGGAAGTACTAAATAAGCATGCACCCATTCAACAAAAAAAGATCAGATCAAAAAAAGTCCCTTGGATTACTAGTGAAATCAAAAAGCTTATAAATAAGAGGGATAGATCTAAGAGAAAAGCCATTATTAAAAACCTTGAAGCAGATTGGTTAGTGTATAAACAAACCAGAAATAAAGTAAATATAGAAATGAAAAAAAGCCAAAAAGGATTATTACTGCAAGAGAATTGCTGGTCAAAAACAAAATCCAAAGGAGGCTTGGAAAACAATAAACAACTTACTAGGCAGACAAAACAAACCAACAAAAGTAAATGAGTTGAGTATAAGTGGAAATAATTTAACAAATTCAGAAGACATTGCAGAGGGCTTTAACGAATTATTTTCAAATATTGGGCCTGACTTAGCTAGCAAAATTGATACTTCGAATTACAATTTTCAAGAGTATATTAAGAAACCTAAATCAGAATTCACTGTATTTGAGTCAATTACCACCAACAAAGTTTATTATCTCCTACGTGGCCTCTCTAGAGCTAGCCTGCGAACAGGCTCTCAAGCTAAATTGAGAGCCTGCATCGATGACTAATGAATTTGAATATCTGCGTCTCAAATCGTGACGCGAAATTCTCATTGGTCAGATGCTATAATTTAAATTATTCCGCTGAGCTCTATATATGTCAACTGCTGAACTATGCATAAAAAACACATTAACTGATCAAATTGGTCTTGGCCATCTTATCTCAAAGCACGAAATGTTCTGTTTTGAGAAAACAGTATTTAAAACATTGGAACTTTTGCTTGAATATCTTATATTTCGAAAAACAGTATAAACTGTACGGTCTAAATTTAGTTTGCACGGTCTAAATTTAGTTTGCACGGTCTAAATTTAGTTTGCACGAAAGTTGTAAACAACACCATATAAGGATAGACATTCCATATTTGGAAAAACGAACGTTACGGGGCAGATATTCAAATTCATTAGTCATCGATGCAGGCTCTCAATACAGCTTGAGAGCCTGTTCGCAGGCTACTCTAGTGCAAAACCCACTGGCATTGACAAAATTTCAAGCAAAATTTTAAAACTAGCAGCACCTGCTATCTCCAGTTCATTAACTTATATTTTTAATCAGGCTATTACACTATGCATTTTTCCCGATGAATGGAAAATGGCAAGAGTATCACCTCTTTATAAAAATGGCCAAAAAAATTGGCCTGGTAACTACCGACCAATTTCTGTTTTGCCAGCTGTTAGCAAAGTTATGGAAAGTATTTTATATGACCAACTATATGATTATTTGACGAAATTTCAGCTACTTAATGATTGTCAATTTGGCTTTCGCAAATCGCACTCAACTGCTACAGCGTTACTAGACTGTATTAATAGTTGGTATATGAATATTGACAAAAAATTATTTAACTTGGTTGTACTAATTGACTTAAAAAAGGCATTTGATACTGTCGACCACCAGATTTGACTAAAAAAACTCGAAAATTATGGCGTAAAAGGAGATGCTTTGGCTCTACTAAAATCGTACTTGATAAATCGCACTCAGAAATGCCAAGTTAATGGAACTATTTCATCGGAGCGGTTGACTAAGTGTGGCGTGCCACAAAGCTCTACAGGGTGTATAAAAAAAAACTGAACAGATTTAAAATTGCTCTCAATTTCGCAAAACAGCTATTTGTATCTCGTTTTTTATATATATAGCCTCTTCGGGTACTTATAATGTAGAATAATGAGAAAAATTTCTCGAACTCAAATTTTGTGAACCAGGGGGGGGTGTCTTTTCCAACAAACTAAAAATGGCTCGCGCACAAAATTTAAAAGCTGCA
>CACRXK020008652.1:0-20419 GCA_902702795.2 Paramuricea clavata | reverse complement strand
GGGGGGGGGGGGCGGCAAACATGATACCAGATCGCAACATATAGCTAGCATCTTATCCGAAGTGGGAGCGCACTGTACATAGTTCGTACTGTAGACTAAATTCATTGATATGCGATAATTTAACAATTAGACAACGAGGCCGAGTTGTCTATGAGTGAATAATCAACGAGGCGAAGCTGAGTTGACTATTTGATCATAGACAACGAGGCCGAGTTGTCTAATTGTTTTAGTATAAACTTTAACATTAATTTACTACTAGGCTGCAAACACAATACAAAAATACACAAAAATGTCGATGAGTGGACCTAATGTCAGACTTCACAGCAATTAAAACGCCTCCGCCAGTCCTTCCAACCCTGTCTTTGCGATAAATGTTATAGCCAGTTAGGATTTCTGATGACATAACTGAATCGTTCAACCAGGTTTCACATATACAGACAACGTCATAACAATTACTGTAGACCAGCTGCTGTATCAATGTTATTTTACAAACTTTGCTGGAAGGGTTCTCTACAAGGGGAACGAAAGCTTTGATACTTCGTGCGTTCATATAGAGGACATTTAAACCTCCGGGGAGGGTAGGTGAGTTGTTATTAACGTGAGCGGGACCGGGGTTAGTAGCAATGTCGCCAGCTAACAAGATCGAGATAAGCACATGATTTGAGACGTTGGCGATTCGTAAGTCCATACCATAGCGATAGTATTTTGGTAGGTTAAAACTTCTCAACTTTGTATCTCGGGTAGAAATCCAGACAAAACATAGTTTATCAGGCAGTCGTGCTAGCTCGGAGCTAATTGCTATATTACCTAGAGGCAGACTAGTATCAGGTTGACAATGAGTCGGAGACGGCTTTAGTTTTAGACACAGACTGAGAATTGTTAGCATAACTACAAAATTTAGTACTGTTCCCATTGCTGCGATGTTAGGCATATTGGGTATCTCAGACAAAACAAAGAAGTTGATAGTTCTATACTTGATATATAATATGCATATGTAGTAGAGAATGATCAGGCGATAATACCAGATAGGAAGTTGAATATCACTAAATATCACGATACAGATTACAGCCCACGCCGGTAATTCGAGAACGCCGCCGCGAATTATTTAAAATCCAACGTACAATAACAAAGGTCAACAAACTACGAATAACACACGATATACTCTGTCAAATTGGACAAAAGTAATACCAAACTGTTACGAATAGATAGACAAACACGAATCCAAAATGAAAACTTTACTTTAGACGAGGACAAAACCGCAAAACGACTACACGCAGGTTAAGTTGTTGCCATGACAAACGACGCTAGACATGATTAGTGATAGAAAAGTTCCAACGGTCAAATAATTCAAATGACTGTAGTTTAAAATATATATGTCCAAAATACACTAAAACTTGACAAAATGACGGGAGCACAATACGTATAGGCTGGGAAAGTTACAAACAAATCCAGTAATTCTTCGATGAGAAAATGCTCAAAACCCAAAGTTCACGATTTGTAGCGAGAGACACGAAACAGGCAGATGTTCACGATAGAAAATCCAAAATATATTATTGAATTCACAAATTAATAACACGAAAATTATACCACGAAATTCTCCGAAGATTTATCTTAAATTTTGTACGAGATTGGCGACGAATTATTTAGGAGATATCTGTTAGAGGCCAGAAGTATGCGGAGACCGTGACGTGACTCAACACCTGAGTCCCTTAATTAATATATGTTTATTTTGCTTCAACTGCTAAAAGTATGTCGGAAGTTTTACTTCTTTTCGACGTTGAAAGAGAAAATACAGTGTGTTCACTCTTCGGAGTGAACACGGCATCGTCCCTAACAGCTTTACGAGCTGCAGTAACAGATCAAGTTTCTGAGTTAATTCCAGAACATTTTCTGTTTGCACGGGATGCGACACAACAAATCCCAAAATCTGCAGAAGATTTCGTAATTATTAATAGCATTACATCACGAGAAGTGTTGGAAACCTCACGGTAAAATTCTCTGACATCAGCTCCTATAGTAGTGATAAAGAAGCTGCAACTGAAAGCGGAAATTTTGTGTCAAATGACGGAACCAAGTTTAGCGACAATTGTAGTCAACAAGAATGCTTTGAACGCAACAGAGATAAAACTTCCGTTAAGGTTACAGGACACCTTTTTTGGCGTTTTGCGGAAAATCGCTACTGCGCGCTCAATATCAGTCCGATTTTCATCAAATTTTCACCAAATGTTCTCCAGTGCATGCAAAATATGGTAAAGGTGTAAAATTAACAAACAATAAAATAATGTAAGAATTATTCAGGAAAATCTTAAATCGCGGTACCGTTACGCTTTTGAGTTATGTTCCTGCTGGTTTTAAGTTATATTTATGAAAATATCATTTTTATACAGTAAAATAGTTGTTCTAAAAAATGGTGTTCGGAAATTTTTGTTTATTTCGTCATTCCGCTGATATGGCGATTTCTTTGACAACTGCAATATATTTCTGAATTGTTTTAGTAAATTGCTCTTTATTTTTAAAATATCCAACATTAAAAAAAAGCCGAACACGATTTTGAAACTGACGTCTTTAGCTATGTCCTGTGAAAATTTGAGAAAAATTGGTTAAAACCCGCGGGAGCATAACTCGTTTGAAAATCAGTAATTACCGTAAAATTTTTCGGGAGAAAATTGAATTTGAATATTACATTTTCAATGTTTTTCTTATTGCAGCGAAATGTATTTTATTAAATAACTCTGCGAGTTTTCAACATTTTCCGTTCAAAGTTGGTCAGATAGTAGAACTAGTCTAATGCTTTCATGGAAACCAATAAAAATTTTTTAGGGAAAATTAACACTCAAAGGTGTTCTGTAACCTTAACCAGGCTCTTAAATCACCTACCTCTTGGTCGATCAGAGGAGTTATAGTCTTCACAAATGACGAAATCGAGAACGCTGTTGGAAGAGAGAAACAGAGGCGAACATTTTGGAATCAAAAAGCTAAACAGCTATCAAAAACGCTGCTGCCAAAAGCCAAGATATACGAGAAAATCCACGCTGACTGGCGGCTTCAAAAGTCTGAAAATTTGCTTCAACAAGGACGTGCAGATGTCGAACTTGCTAACAACACCGGGAACGGTTCTCCATCCACTTCCTCAAAGACAAAGGCGAAGGTCAAAAAGGGGACTTTGCAGAACAACATCGCACGTGTGAAAATGTACAAAGCCGAATATACCAAGCTGTCGAACGAGGTGAAAGAGTTATTAGTGGGAAAACCGACTGAGAATGTCAAAACGTTGAGACATCCCAGGGCAAGGCTAGATTTATCTAAAAGCAACCTGAAAAAGGCACAGGACGCTATGAGAAAAACTCAGGACGCTATGAGAAAAAAGTATCATAAAACTTACAATGACGTTTCAAGATTATTGAGACTCACTATCTCGTATATTGTAAGAGACTAATATAAAAACGTTTACAGCAGTTTAACGAGATTCGCTTATATATATATATATATATTTCTCGTTTATTTCGCTTCTTGTAATTACAGGATATCAGTCCGGATCTTTCTTACACTGCTTGTACTGTCGAATCTCATGAAACTGCTGTAAATTAACTAGTTGACAATTTAATTGGGTTATTGACATTGTTTACTGTAAAAATTAAAAACGTTATTTGCTGTAGAAAAGCTAAAGAGAAATTAAAAAAATTGAGAATCTGACTGAATACTCCATATGACTATAAACTTGAATGAGAGGAATTAGTTTGATAGCCGGACGCACTGTGGGTCAGTAAATCCTCATTAGACATTACACTGTACGTTTAAGCCCTCCCCCCCCAAAAAAAACATGCTTTGCATGTGCTTGGTTTATAAAAATAGATTACTGTAAACTTCGGCCGTTAACACGAATATAAACAAAGAAAATACAAACAAGGAAACGGCTCCGGAACACTAACACAGCATGAGCTACAGAGCTAGCCATCTGTGTGCTGGTGGCCTTTTGCAGAACAAATACAAATACGAAACAACAAATCAACAAAATACAGTACAAACATGATACCAGATTGCAACATATAGCTAGCATCTTATCCGAAGTGGGGAGCGCACTGTACATAGTTCGTACTGTAGACTAAATTCATTGATATGCGATAATTTAACAAGACAACGAGGCCGAGTTGTCTAATTGTTTTAGTATAAACTTTAACATTAATTTACAACTAGGCTGCAAACACAATACAAAAATACACAAAAAAAAACCATTATAAAACCATTAAAGAATAAAGGTAAACAAATATTTTAGTTTTTGTTCGCGTAAAATGTTTTACAAAATTCAGTTTTAATTTTAAAATTTCATTGAGTGTATGTTATTTTGTCTATTTTATTACCCTTAAAAATTGCCATTCCATATTTTTGTTGCTTTTTCGGGTTTTTTTAGTACGGAATTGTTCAACAAGTCGTCCAAAAAATCATCAGACACTTCGGCAAAAGTGCAAAACGCGAATTTTCCGCCATTTTGAATTTTCTATTAGTAGGCTATCACTAACAGGGTTGGTAGGCTCCTGCGCAGCTTGGAGCCAAATATAGTTTGAAAAGTAGCCAAAATCTACCAAAAGAGGCCAAACTACTATTTTTTCAAAAGAAGCCAAAAACAACTCGTTCCTTGAGCCTGCGTTTCCTTTGGCATGCGGTGGCATATCATTCCCACCGCAGGACAAAGGGAACACAGGCTCGGAGAACGAGATTGAGCCAAAAAGAGTTCACTATGGCAAGCTCGTGGCAGGACTTTTGATTCCTCGGTTGAGTAACCAGTACTTGCCACTTAATTTGGATAGTCCGTAAAGAGAGCACTGGTTGACCGAGAATCCATAAACTCTCATCAGTATTTATGATTTTAGAATTTAGATCATATAACCCTCTTATATAATTAGCCGCTGAGGCGGACGTCTGCGAAGATAGTGCTTGTTTAATTGTTATTGGTTAGTTTATCAGCATTACAATTGGCTGAATTTCATCAGCTGTGATTGGCTGAAAATACAACTGGATTGTCCATATGATTATTTTTGAAATTTACATTGCAAATCAACCTCTCACATCATTTATTATACATCTAAATGATTTTTACAACTAAAGATCAATATAATTCTAAAAAATTGTTTTGAAGTGAAAAGAGGCCAAAAAGTAGCCAAATGGCCAAATTCTTTTTTTGAGGCCTGACAAGAAAGAAAAAGGCCAAAATCGAGTTACTTGGCCTCAAAAAGGCCAACATACCAACCCTGATCACTAATAGCCTACTAGTAGCGTAGCCAATCAGAAGGCACGATATGTGATAACCTACTAGTAGGTTTATACTAAATGTAGAATAGTATTAGTATGCGAATATAAACAAGATATTTAACAAATTTAATTTCATTGCTATTGTGTCCCTTCGATTTATATTATCAGTCTCGTCCGCTCGCGGTTTAAAAATCCTACTGCTTGCTGCGTGATTAATCGAGTAGGCCTGTTTAGTACCAGGCTTTTAGCCAGAAGGGCGTCCAGGCGTCCTGTCCCGGGACGCCCCTAGAACGAAAAATGGACGCCTTTAGACGCCCAAATTCTGGGGAAAAAGGGAAATTATTGTCAATTATTTCCCTAGTATATTAATATATCTGAAACGAAATAGCTTCAATTATCATTATTATACATTAGACAGTTGGATCAATTTGATGGTGTACCTGGCTGAATGAAAATGTCATACATGTAGTTAAGTAAAGAAGCATAGCGGCACAAACTCACAAAGCCAAGCGTGTTTGAAAAATTTCGAACGAGCTTGGAACAGATACTGGCATGTAGTAACGTAAACTTCAAAGGTTTTCCAGAGGAACGTTTTCTGGACCCCCCCTTTACTGTAGATGTATCGGTATACCAAAATTGGACACCCTCTTTTAGGACCCTGGCTAAAAGCCTGCTGTTTACAGTATGCCCAAAGTGGCCAGCCACACCGAACGCCAGTCACAACAACGCGGCACGATATTTACTATATTTCGATTTTCACTGAAAGATAACTTCAATTAGGCGAGACTTTTTTTATTCATTGGTTTACAGATCCGCCGACCGTAGATATTCAGAAAGTGAAAAAAAAATAAATTGGATGTCAAAAATTTTACAATGTTAGTTTTTAATTAATTTGGGATTCTGACATGAAGTACGTTTCAGGTGAACTTTGACTCTAGGTATTGCTGGCTCATGTTATCGTTGTGACAATCAATATGTAGATTAGCCACGGTTTTTGCTAGCCTGCGAACAGGCCCTGGGTTGCGGGCGGCGCGAAGAATAGAGGGCCTGCACGGAACTATAGGTTTTCTTGGTAGTGGCGTTCGTATAGAAACGCAGGCTTCTGATTGGCTTACACTCGTTGACAAAATTACTAAAAATAGCTAATGTCAACAACAGCATTTTGAAGAATTTGAACTTTATTCATTTTAATATTATATATTATAGGACTATCGAACAAATAAAACTAGAAGTGGAAACCAAAAGCAATAGCAAAGCATCACAGCAAAAAAGTCTATCATAAATGACTTGAATCTATCGCTTATTAAAATCCAATATACGAAACTATAACAGTATTCTGAACTTCGTCTTCGGATTGACATCAGACTATAGTATAGTACATTTTGAGGTCGTCGTGGCTTCACGGATTATTCTCATTAGTGAAACAGGTGGGAAATTTGTCTGAGCATGCGCTAGCCTGCGAACAGGCTCACTGGGAGAAAGGTGAGTAAAATGAGCCACGCAGTTGCGTGGAATACACGCAACGCGTGTTTACGAAAAGGCACAATCGTGTAAATATGGCCAAATGTTTGTACAAAATAAATGACTGTTTTATGTTGAAAGAGTAGACATGATCTAAATTAATCATACAGAATTTTTTAGTGACGTTCTATTTCAGTACCCTGCCATTGTCTCTGGTGGGCTGTCCGTGTGCATTCGATCTGAAACAGTTGCTACTTTGCTGTCGAAGAATTTCGAATGTTTACATGAAAATAGAGGCAAGTCATGCATTTTACAACCTCTTAAACTGTATGAGCCCCTATTTTTACGCTTATACCTAAGATATCAAATAAAAGTACATGAAACAGAGAACATTTGTAGAAAGTTTTATCGTGAGGCCACGCATGGGCGTACCGGAAGGAAAAAATTAGGGGGGTGGAAAGAAAATTGCCCGACTTTTCGGGATTCTGCCCGACTAGTACCAAAAAGTTTTTTCCGGAAAAATTTTTTTGGCGACCTCCCCCCCCCGTCGCCAAAAAAATTTCGGTCAGTGTACCATATTAGGGGTCAAAAAAATTTTCCGGACAACCAATATTTTTCGGAACATGACACAAATTTTCGAAAAATCACAAAATTTCCCACAAAATTTACTTAATTTTAGACAAAATTAACAGAATTTGTCCCATTTCTTTTATTGCAAACTGAAATTGCCCGACTGTTGATCGAATATTGCCCGACTGCCCAAAAAACTGGGGGGCTACCGCCCCCCCCCCCACCCCCCCGCCCGGTACGCCTATGAGGCCACGGCCAGTTTTTAAAATATCTTTATTTCTGTTCCCATCATCACCAAAATTACACAAAAGTCGGGCTTGAATATACAACAAATTTTGAATCTCATCAAGCACAAAAATACTTAACGTGTAACCAAAATATGCTCATGAAATCGAAATTAATAGGTAAATTTTCAAACTAGACTCTTCTCGAAGCGGTTTTCATGAAGGAAGTTCACATGTCGGCCTTTGATTCTTGGCAAATATTTGACCACAACACGTGCGAAGCAAGCTGGGTCTCAAAGACTGAACTAAAACATTGTGAGCCCCTATTTTCCTGACGATATGTTTGATACCTACAAACGCCGAAAAGTTTTTTCTTTTCATTTAGCTATATTTGAAATTGAGGCCACGGGCTATTTTTGAGAAACTACAGTTCAAAGTCAAGCTATTTTTACATATTTTCAAAATTTGTCAAATTTCGCGATCTTGTATTTTGAACTTAGGCAGCTGAAGTTACATTATGAAACATAGGATGGAAAATTTGAGGCATATAAAGTTAATTTCAACTTACATTTCATTTTCAAATCACGTCTTTCTTCGTTTATTACGGTTTTAAACAAGCCATAGATCGACGTATACGGTATTTACTCCCATGTTTACGTCGCCATATTAACTTCTTCCAATCACTCGATTACAAAACAACTATCCCAAAACAAAGAATTCATGATCAACTTTTAAAAGAATAACCAATAATTTGCAAATCGTTGAATGGAAAGCAAAAAATCGTCAGCTAAAACAGCTTCTTGCAAACTTTCTGCTTTGTTTTGAATGTAAATGCAATGAGCTTTGTTTCTGCGCGCAATTTCTTGGTCAGCGACGACAAATTTCCCACCTGTTCATTAGTGAGCAAGTCAGCAAGCGAAGGCATACAAAAGATACCCAAATATGTACGAATAATTATATTGTTGATCCTCGCTGGCATGTCATTTAGATAAATATATATCGTACATTAAACGTTGTACTATTTGCTGTATATTAACTGCTGACAATTTCGTCGTCGATACGGCTTCCACTATTGGCACACTCGTGATTTCGAAGAAATTAATAAATACATGCTCATTTATCATTTATTTAGACCACAGTTAGTAAAATTTTAAACGTATTCGGTATTCCAAATCCCAATCTATCTGACCGTATTTTAGTAATAGCTTCAAAATATTCAGAACATTGTTCTTTCAGTCGCACATAGTACAAGTACTACTGTACATTCAAAGCCAATGGTAGTATTTTATTCGGCTTTATATTTGTATGTGTATTGATATCTATTTAATATTTGAAGAATTCTATATTTTTCCGAGTAATATATTGTGCGGCCCGCTAATGCTTTGTATTATTGTTCATGTTGCACAATGTACACGCCTTGCGTCAATTTGACAGTTGACAGTTTATTTATCGCAGTCGACGCTGATTGGTTAGCGTTTAGCAGATGCGAAAAGGGGATGATTGAATAAAACGCATGGTTCCGTGCAGGCTCACCTTTCTCCCAGTGAGCCTGTATAAAGATTATTAATTTCGGTTCTCATTTATACTCAGTTCGTTTTTTTTTAAATTTTTTTCCAACCTACCGACCTCTTATTTTTAAAGTCAAATCCGTAAACCAATAAATAAAAAAAGTCTCGCCTTACCTCACTATAGCAGTTTGAATATCAACTTGGTTATCAAAGTTATAAACAACCTCGTTCCCAGGGTATTTGCTCTTGGGAAGCAAAGACCCTGGTGGACGCTGGTCACGTGATCTGCTAAAATCTAGCAGATTTTTAATTAGCGTTGTTTTGTCAATCTGGGAGGGGTGGGAATGTAGTAGTTGACATTCGCCAGATGCATTAGTGCTGTATACTTCACTTTACATGTATTAATAAACATGATTTAACTGTTCTAAATTCGTACTCATCATGACAAGATTTCCTGCTATATTGAATGTCATCAATAATAAGTGCTGCGGTACATTTCAAGCGAGAAGCTGGATCATATTTCACTTGCAAGGAAAAATATACTCCACACGCGCCTGGCTAGTGAGCACGCATCAGATCGCCGTATAAACATACATATCTGATGTCTTCTACACCGACTGATCGATCAAACGGTATTTATATAAAACGAACGATATGATATGGTTGTTTAAAGTTGAAATGTATCCTGTCCGATATTCAAAACAAAGGATTTATTTTATAACGGGATCCTTTGATTTCCCAACTGAAGTACTGAACATCGCCAACTGTGTATATAAAAACAATAGTGCTGTTTTGACTGTGAATTACAGTAAGCACAGGATTAAACCCGTTATTCCTTTTATTTACATTGCTGAAACAGCTCAACGATCAAGAATGATATATGTCAAAGTACAGCTACAGTATACTGTTATCACACGCCAAGACTCCTCGGTGCGTGCGGTACAACTTGAATATCTAGGACGATATATGCACTAGACTAAATTATATCATATATTGCAGCAAACATTATAAATCTTATAAAGACCTTTCATTGGCATTGGTATTAATGCCCAGGCATTATTTGAAGAATAATCCAACTTAAAATCCAGCTTCTTTCGACTTGTATAATGCCGCTGTGAGTCATCAATATTTAAATCAGCTTTAAGTCTTTAATCTTTATCGTATATACCCCTATACTGTGTCGTAACTGTAATTGAAATTTTAGAAGTTTCACCAAACGATACTTAGTAACTGTAAGCAAACAACCTATCTATCAGTATCAATAGAAACTTTAAAAGGCTTAATAAAACTCATTAAGTAATTCTATGAGCGAGACTTGGTGCGCATATACAGTTTATGAATTATGTATATATAAATATATATCCCTGATAAAACGTATAGGGACACTTCGTACCAGATATAATAACAAATACTTTGCTAAATCTTTTCGGATATCATTCCTTTGCATTCAGGGTGGGAGGGTGAATGGCGATAGCTATAATTTATTATAGGAGATTCTGTGCAATATTTTGGCTCAACAAACAGGTAGTCGTGAAGACAAAAAAGTGCACTGTCGAGTGTCGATTCCAAACAATTTTGTCAGTCGAATACCTCTATTTTACAAAATTTATACCGTTTCCTTTCTATATGACAACAATTCAATGGCATATTATAAGAATATTGTAAATATCTGAACCAGAGGCAGAGCCAGGACAGAAACGTACGTATGAAATGAAAATATTGCGCCCGAACCCCGAGAGAATATTAAAAACGCAAATATTTCAAACCATACGGTCATACGTTTTCGTTGCTTGATTTGCTGACTTGTCTGTTAGTACAAGAATCTGCATTTTACCATGTTTGTATAATTTAAAACGGCAAACAGAAACCAATTTAGCAAGAATTTTGAAGAATATATGATTCTCAAAGATTACTGTACAGCACGGCCACTCCTTGCAATCGAAGTGTGAAGTGCGGAAGTGGAAACATGTAATATGAGACCTTTCCATCCCCCTCTGAGGCTATCAATTTTCTATGGGTCACGTGACCAGCGTCCACCAGGGTCTTTGCTTCCCAAGAGCAAATACCCTGGGAACGAGGTTGAGTTATAAACATATACACGCTGGGCAAAAACTAATTCAAAATCGACCAACTTCAAATAACTTCGGCAATTTTCAAATAACTTCGGCAGTTTTAATACAGCTGGTCCCACATCTCTTGATCTCACACCATACCAGATTTTCCCATTCTCTAAGAAATCGTGTGTTTTTTTAATAAAACACCATTTTAATTTGTCACTAAAAACTGTCCGGCAAAACGCCGAAGATTAAAATTTCAAAACGTTATAACTTCTGATCCAATGAAGATATTTCAATTCTCTTTTTGACTTTGGAGATAATATAATGTTGCATTTAAGAAACAATAAACAAATTTGCCATGATACTGAAACAAAATTTTCGCGCCAAATTGTGACGTCATTTTCCCCGCCAAAAAATACGAAAAGACATAAAACGTACGGTTTCTTGCAATGAGGACGTCTGGCTCATTATGCGAGATTTGAAACCAGTTGTATTATCTTAGATCTTATATTGTCTAAAATTGGATGTCACTAATATTTTGTATAACGTTTACAAATAAAAACGATTTTGGACGATAGTTTTTGTGCTATAGTTAACGTTATAGACAGTAGAATGAAAGCACGTCTGCAACAAATATAAAAAGATGTACTTTTATGTTATTTTGGGGGTTTTTTAATGCACAGTCGTGATCACTCGTGGTCATTCGTGGTCACTCGTGAACTTTTAGTCAAGATCCGCTACTACAGCTAGGCTGAGTTGTTATATACCATCTTTTAAAAAACAGGCAGTTCATAACGTACGATTTTATTATTCGCTTTAGTAACTGAAAAATAACTGCGAATTCATAATAATACAGTGTACTGTCTATCACCGGTTAACATATGAAAATTTAGCCATAGAGTATGTGTGCAGCCGATCCCCCTCTGGCCCCTCACGTTGTAAGCCTAGGCGTACAAGACAGGGGAGAAGAGGGAGGGGCGACTGCCTTCTAAAACTATGGAAAACCATGGAAATCCGCGCAAATGCTAGAAAAAATCAAGAAAATTTGGGCAGATTTATCAGAAAATATGTTAAGTTCAGGTCATTTCATTACAATCATCCATGAAAATTCGGGCAAACTTTCAACTGCCCCCGGAAGGCATCAGCCGCGTACGCCTATGGTTGTAAGCCAATAGGATTATATATTGGTTACAATGACTACCGTCTACAAGAACATTCCATACAGCATGACTAAAATGTTGGAAATATCTAAGGAAATTCCACAGGGTGAGTTAAAAAAACAACACGGATTTTCCATGGGATGGCTCAAAATGTAAGGAATACCTAAGGAAATTCCCAGGGGGAGGTTCAAATATCGACAGGGATTTTCCAAAGGATGGCCAAAACTGCAGAAAATATATGAAGAAATTCCACAGGTCTGCTAAAAAAATCAAGATGGAATTTCCAAGGGATGGCTAATATTTTTGAAAAATCCAATGGTTTAGCTAAAATACACCAAGGAATTTCCATGCCATGGGTGGAAAATCATTGAAAAATGTGCGGAAATTCCAGGGGAGAGGGAAAAAAAAGTATATGTCCTCAATAGGGGGGTGCGGATTAATAATGCGATCAGCCATTAAGGGCCTGTAGCTTGCCTACTTTTGTCTGAACAAAGTTCATATAAACAACACTGTGAAGCAATAAACAAACCTTTTACTTCCTCTAGTCAGAACATCAAAATTAAAACAATAGATTAAATGATTTCAAACAGGTCAGGCTTTGATTAGCCTGCTCACAGACGTTGTAGTTCTTACGCCAAGCGACGAAATACTACCGTCTGCTTACCCGAGCGCCAGACTGAATTCCGCTACGTCGACCAATCAGAATTTACCTTCCAAATTCTGGAAAGTGACGTCAGTTGATTTAGGAGCGGAATAAATATAAATATATATTTTGAAAGCAGTCGTCGGTTGAATTTTGGTCAAAATTGCACATAAATTGAATTTAAAGATACTGATACTTGTCCAGGTAATAAAATGCACCATTAATGATCAGATTTGGATATTAAAGATGTTCGGTTATATTTAAAACGCGGACAGGATTGGCATATTTTTACTGTATGAATTAAGCCAGACAGCATCAAATGCCGAATATATTTCGCTGAAATTTTAACGGTTTATCTTTATAAGACAACAGTGAACAGAACTCGGAAGACAGAAAATTTTATTTAATACTGTGGCTTAGAAAGCTAAATATTAGCTTCAAAGAAAGCTAATTTGCTGTTTGAGCAACCACTTCTGAATGGAAACCGTAAACACAAACCCGAGACTTGTATTAAAATTGCGCTGTGATGAATTTTCCGATTCGCCCAAACTTCGAAACGTTTATACTCTAACTTGGCTATACTTTTCTACATGACAATGAGAGCATAATCTTTTAGAAGTTTTCGTCGAAGTCCTGGCATATAGGAAGTATCAAGAGCAACATTTGGACATATCCTGATATAATCGAGTTTCCCGATTGATTGTTTATCATTGTTAACAAAAATTTAAATTTCGCCTACTGCATTGCTTTAGCACTTTATATACACCGATTGTTTGCTGAACATGCGAGAAGATGATCACAATATTATTCTACGTAAACATCGTGAAGTTCAACGCTATAGTTTCCAAAATATATCCACACAAGTAAATAAATTTCAAGTTTCAACCCAAACAATATATTCCAATGCATGTGCAAGGGCTTTCTCCAGCAGCTAATCTCTCAGTAAGGCGGCTTCCAATTGGCTCTAACTTTTTTGAACACTGCCAGATGATTGGCTCCTCAAACAAAGGGAATTGAATATCCAGTTCGGGTAAGCAGACGGTAGTATTTCGTTGGTTGGCGTAAGAACTACAACGTCTGTTAGCAGGCTAGGCTTTGATAGGATGTTTTGTAATCTTAAGAACTCTTTAAAATACCTTACAAAATGCAGGGAATGGCATTTCCGATTGTTTAGATTTCGGGTTAGGGGCATGCACCCAGACCCCTCTAGGAGTCTTGTGCCTTCAAAGTTCAATCATTTTTCGGCCACCTACTTGTAAACTTAATGACAAATGTCACAAATTCACTGCTTCAAAAGAGTAATATGCAATAATTTGTACATATGTTATAAAATAATTATTAAAACAGATTATAAATGAGTAGGTGGACAATAAGACTAGAACAATATATTACCTTAGTTGAATAATTTGTAAAAATTTATACTAATATATACAGTAAATCACTATTACACAAAATTTTGGTTCACTTCAAATATACAAGACATTTGGTAGGATCAACTTTGAGTTATCGTGGTTTGAGAGACAACAACGGCTAGAATCAGAGCACACTGACGTACGTAGTGAATAAGTACACTATTCACATCTGAAATTGGCTGTCAACCAGGGGTATAGGAACCGGGGGGCCAAGGCCCCCCAAGTTTTCAGAAGATGCAAAAAGTGCCCTTTTTACGGTGGCAAAGTGCCCTTTGCCTTTGTGAAAAATGTAGTTCAGATTGCATAATTTTTGACTTACAGATGTTGCAAAGCAATATCAGTGAGTCTTTGTGGTTACTTGAGTGTGGGGCAGTTAAACAATGAAATGACCAGCCTGCTTAGCGTGCACTCTTTGCCTGAGAATCGGGCCTTTCAGAACCAGAAATCGGGCTGGAGCACGACAAATGGCAAAATTTAAAACTTTGAACAGCCATACAGTTTACCAATGTTCTCAAAACACAAGGAGCTACAAGGACGTACTGTACTGGCATTATTTTGATGCTACAATGCTATTCGATTGCTCAATAATGTCATTCCACAAACCTTTTGCTGTTCGTTCTTAATAACTTTATCAACGTGTAAAGAAAATATTTCTTGGTATATAATCCTTTGCACATACTCATATAGGTAAAATCTTCTGGCATCCAACAGTTGGTTTACAAAGCGTTTGGAGAGGAATAAGAACTAAGTTTAATACCCTTACGTCAATATTGTACTATACAGAGGAAATATCAAAATTTGATATTTCCTCTGTATGATATTTCCTTTGATATCTCCTTTGTCTTTAAGACTTGGTCTTGGGAACTGTGGGATGGCATGAAATATCATGGAATCTTGCAATAACATTCTATTTTGATGTGACAGAATGATCAAAACTAACAAATCACATGTTAGTAGATATTGAATCACTATATAGTAGGTCAATATCTGGACTTGTAATTGACAATTGGACGTAAGCCTTAGGGCCTACTATTTAAGACATTAATATCTAGGTTATATTGTCTATATATACAGTATTAAGATATTTACTGGTATTAAAGCATGCAGTTTCTTCAGTGTTTATAATAACTTTAAAATATCTGCTGGTTAGCAAAGTCAACCGTTCGGGCATATTCATGCACCAGCATCAAAAGCACGACTTTATCTTCTCTGCATGGATGAAAATATTCTTTCCTTTTCCCTACCTCTCGAATGATCGACAATGCCTTCTCATATGCGTGATAAGTCAAATAACATGGGTTTTGATTTTCCCTTTGGCAGTACTAGCTGTAGAATTTGTCGAGTGCTTAATACTGCGTCGATACTTTAATCCTTCAATCTAAACGACAAGTATAAGTCAAATATTAAGTCTAAGGCATCTCACTACATATTGTTTAATTGGACACAGTATAAAGGACTTACTTCTTCAACTGAACGCGATATTTCTTCAGTTAATTCATCCGCGTTGATTTGCAGCAGCTAAATAGTTTGATGAAAACCGCCTCCGTCGTTGTATCTGCGTCTCCAGCACCCAGAATTGGGTGAATTTTGCTTTCTGAATCGTATGCCGAACTTGTCGAAGCCATAACAAGGACAAAAATGCCTTATTTTAAAATTTATAAGCACAATATCATATTTCTGTAATACTACGCTATAGTAATTTCTGAATTTGATGCACCCGAAATGTCACGTGACGTACCTTTCCAACATCTGAAATTAATTAGCTTGAAACCCTTTGAAGTTTGCCGGCCTTCCAAACCCTGTCCTCTATTAACTATGGTCTAACTATCATTGACAACCTGCAATATATTACACGTTATGTCTTCATTGTCTTTGGGAGTGCCGATTACAGGAAGCAATTTCAGTCCAGAAGTGTCAGCCTAACATAAACTATCATTGTTTTCGTTTTTTTCTCACTCGAAACTTTCCTATACTATTTATACTAATAATGTTGGGAACTAATCGTCTATATCCATATCTTCCAGATTATAGTTCGGGAATAATTGTTCAACATCATGATGCCGTTCCTTAGATTTCATGTCTTCCCAAATTGCTTTGAAATGGACGCCAAACTCCATCAAGGAACACTGTCCGCCCTCAACGTTTAGTGTGTATCCTTGCGTATGCATAGCGACAATGTCTCCATTCAGATTAAAAACAGGAGAACCACTAGCACCAGTAAACAGCATTGTGTCGTAGGGCAGACAATCTTTGTACTTTTCGGCAGAGCGTAATAACTGATCATTGGTCATGTGTAAACTAGGATTTGGGTTATTTATGTGTCTTTCTATACATTTATTATGTCTTTGTTTAAGCTTTTCACGCCACGAGTAACTGCTGACAACAACGCATGTTTCTTCCTCCATTTCATTTCCCTCCGGATGGCCAACGATTATAACCAGACCTTCTTGCAATTGACGATTTCGGACGATTGAACCAAGAGGAACACGATCTTGAATACTTTCGCATTCTTTCAATCGTAAAACTTTATAATCCAAGCGAGAATCTCCCAGCTGAGGGTCCTGTTCTTCATCAACTTCTACAGTGACAACATGTTCTGTTTGTCCAGAGCGTAAGTAATCAAATGAAACTGTGATAGGCAAGTTGGGATTTTGCTGTTTCTCTCTTTCTGTGTTGATCAACATATAAACATGATAGTTCGTTATTCCCAACATGCCTCCCACAAGCCAACAAGTTCCTCGAATTTCCGCACACGAAATTTGACCAATTGATTTGACGTAAGAAGCTAGAGGCTCAAACACTCTTAACTTGCTGATCGTCATCTACAAATTTTCCGTCATTTCTACGAAATTCACCTCTATTTTTCGCCGGATTTAACAGGCTCCGGTGAGCTGACGACTTAACATTCTTCGTCATGGATTTACGAAGTTTCTCAGTTAAAGGATCCTTGCTCGATGCTTCATGAGTATACACGTACGATGCAGAAAATTCTTTGATGTATTTTTCAAGAAGAGCAAAGTCTTCATTTTTCAACCTTTTTGCTCTGCTTGGGTTACACGCCTTTTTAATCACCAAGTTTACCCAATCATCTTAACAGATAAAAATAAGGATTTTCATTCAGTAATAACGTTTCGTTCCCATATACATGCATATATAGTTATACTGTACTTAACATTGTAAATATTCAATTCCAAATTCTTGGGTATACAGTATCTATATTTTAGCACATACTCGGGAGGTGCATGGATAGTGTTTTTCTCGCAATTTGATTGGTTGCTCAGCTCTGATACCCTTCGCGTTTCGTTCTGGTTACACATTTTTGTACTAAACGAGCAAATGTTTGTGCTAAACGAAGTTGTGGTTTTGCCAAAGACGAAGAAAACCACAAAGTTTTGTTTAACAGTGTATAGAGGTATTTTTAGAGCTATTTCTGACGAATAAAAATGATAAAATTACCAAAAGGATATTACCTCAACGCTTTGCGTTTCGGTGAATATCCTTGCACTATTCACATCTACAAGGGGTTGATGATCACCAACGAATTATTTGTGTTGACATATTTTGATAGAAGTAAATAAAACAAGTTACAAAAATAAAATAAAATAAGTCGTTCTCGGATATGCCAATCAGATCTCTAGCTTCCTTTGGTCGTCTAATCCAGAGCACAATTATCAACGAGAGACCGAGTGAACATGGATCTGGGGACCAGAATGATTCCATGCATGCATCTGAAACAAGCAGCGTGCAAGTGATGTGTTTATTTCTCGTACAACATTGATCATGCTGATTGTTTCAGTAATCAGTCAGATGAATAACGTCGTTTCAAAATAACAGAAACTAACATCTCATTATTATATTTGTCAAGTTGGTTGCACTACTCTCTCAAAGAAAATGAATATCTCAACAACGAAACGTAGAAATAAGGGACCTATAAAAGAGGTTACAATATAATTTTAAGAGATCATTCATGTATAGGTTCATAATAAACAGTTTTCTATCGTATGCACTTTAATAAGAAAGGTCGAAATTTATTCGTTATTAAAATAACTAAACAAAATAAATATTTTAATTTGTGGATATCTTTCCATGCTTTATTGCGGAGGTTAACCATTCATTGGTGGTACTAAGTAAGGGTTAGGGCATGGTCACTTGTGCTGTATGGGATAGAGTGCTGAAAATTAGATAAAAATCACGAGGGGCATTTTAACCATCTTAGAGAATGGCTGCATCTACGAAGGTATTTAAGCTATCCAACGAAATTATTTTCTTTGAGTGACTGGCTGAATGCATTTTGAATATATTATTGACAATTTTAAAATGAATGATTTTCATTTAAAGATACATCATTTGGGAAGCACACGTAGATATTTTTGGTGCGTGGGCTTGAAATTACCAAATATTTTGACGATCAAGGGAGATAAGACAGAAAGCATTTTAGTCAGTGTAGTAAAGCTTTCATGGAGGATTATATCTCACACAAATATTGCAGTGAGTAAAGATTAATTAGCATGTTAAAGATCTGAATGTCAGTGTCCCGAGTGAGCGTAGAATATTCAATGTTCTAAATGCTGTAGATGCTATCTTCATTGAAAGCAGTAGTGAATGGACTCCAGGGCCGTAGTGTAGTAGTCAGTGTATATAAACATATACTTTACTAATATCAACAACAATATAAACAATACATGAACAATAAACGAATCAAACATGTTTTTTCTTCTACGACATTATCCTGATATAAACTAGCGGCCATTGAGTCCATGTGCTCTCTCCCCAGTCCCTCTACCTGTTCGCAGGTTGTACCTCCCTAAAATCCTACTACATTCCATTCCTTTTTAAAAAAGAGAACATATGTTTGGTAATATAAACGTATTTAGCTAACAAGGAAGACACTTGTTCTTATAACAAACACAAAGTAATTGTAAATCTTCAAGTTGCTTTTGAGCGTTCTGTCCAATCTTATACTTATCGTCTAACTCAATAGAACATAACACTCTATTTGACTGTACAAGTTCAGTAGCAGGTTCGTCTTCTACTTTGACTGGTCTCAGGGCTTTGTTCCACTTTGTCTTCTTCGATTTTCTATCCCAAAGTTGTATATCGTACACGTCTTCGTCTTCGTAGTAGCTGACGATTCTTCCTATACCATAGCGTCCTCCTAGACTGTCTAAATGGTATTTCACTGGTTGACTGGGATCCAACAGTTTCAGAGAGTTTTTTCCACCGGTTGCGTCAGGCATTTCAAACTGTATCGACGGTGTATGAATCAGCAACTGACGAATTCCACCAATGCTTTGAAGAATCTTTTTGAACTCTGGATTTTTTGTGTAAAGGTATTTGCACGCTTCTCCGGTTGACGACTTATAGTCTTTTTGTGATTTTAACCAAGCATGCAGCTCTTCGATCATGATTCTTATGTCGTCATCAAAAAAGTCTCCAAGCTTTTCGTAGACAATAAACGAACCATTTTCAAACTGCAGGTTGCGATGGGATTGTGAGATTTCGGTCGGGGTGTCCTCTTCTTCGTTTAGATTGGTTTGTCCGGGGTTAGATTCGTTGACTGACCAGGGTTCAACTTTGATCAGTTTGTCCACATTGGTTGCGTCGAGTATTTTCGCAGTTTCGACATGTTCCAATCGATAATTGTCACCATTTGGCATTTGTTCAACAATGCGGTATGGGCCAGTCCATCGGGGTAGCCATTTGGCTGCGATTCCTGTTTGACCGCTGCGCTGAGTCCGACGAACTACAACAAGGTCACCAACTAGGAATTGAGTTGTTTTTCGGCCTAGATCGTAGTAATCTTTCTGCTTGTGTCGAAGTTCTTTCGTGATAGCAGCCATATATTCACGAGCTTTAGAGAGTTTCATGAGCAATTCTTTGGCATAAGTTTTCTGGTCTTGTGGTATCACAACAACTGGAGATAACATTACGTCAGTTGGCATAACCGGTTCTCGTCCAAATATAAGAAAGAAAGGAATAAGTCCGTCTGTGCCAGTGATGACAGAAGTATTGTGTACAAATGCACTTGGGTATATCCAAAGATCCCATTCTTGTGCAAACTTTGTAATATACATTGAAACACTGTCGTTAATGAAACGGTGAACACGTTCGGTTCCTCCGTTCGCTTGCGGTCGATA
>CACRXK020008651.1:0-20423 GCA_902702795.2 Paramuricea clavata | reverse complement strand
GAGGACAAGGTTCCTCACGCTGAGGACAAGGTTCCTCACGCTGAGGAGAAGGTTCCTCACGCTGAGGACAAGGTTCTTCACGCTGAGGACAAGGTTCCTCACGCTGAGAACAAGGTTCCTCACGCTGAGGACAAGGTTACTCGCGCCGAGGACCAGGTTCCTCACGCTTAGGACAAGGTTCCTCATGCCGAGGACAAGGTTCCTCACGCTGAGGACAAGGTACCTCACGCTGAGGACAAGGTTCCTCACGCTGAGGACAAGGTTGCTCACGCTGAGGACAAGGTTCCTCATGCTGAAGACAAGGTTCCTCACGCTGAGGACAAGGTTCCTCACGCTGACGGCAAGGTTCCTCACGCGGAGGACAAGGTTCCTCACGCTGAGGAAAAGTTTCCTCACGCTGAGAACAAGGTACCTTACGTTGAGGACAAGGTTCCTCACGCTGAGGACAAGGTTCCTGACGCTGAGAACAAGGTTCCTCACGCTAAGGACAAGGTTCCTCACGCTGAGGACAAGGTTCCTCACGCTGAGGACAAGGTTCCTCACGCTGAGGACAAGGTTTTCACGCTGAGGACAAGGTTCCTCACGCTGAGAACAAGTTTCCTCACGTTGAGGACAAGGTTACTCGCGCCGAGGACAAGGTTCCTCACGCTTAGGACAAGGTTCCTCATGCCGAGGACAAGGTTCCTCACGCTGAGGACAAGGTACCTCACGCTGAGGACAAGGTTCCTCACGCTGAGGACAAGGTTGGTCACGCTGAGGACAAGGTTCCTCATGCTGAAGACAAGGTTCCTCACGCTGAGGACAAGGTTCCTCACGCTGACGGCAAGGTTCCTCACGCGGAGGACAAGGTTCCTCACGCTGAGGAAAAGGTTCTTTACGCTGAGGACAAGGTTCCTCACGCTGAGGACAAGGTTTCTCACGCTGAGGACAAGGTTCGTCAAGCTGAGCACAAGATTCCTCACGCTGAGGACAAGGTTACTCACGCTGAGGACAAGGTTTCATCACGCTGAGGACAAGGTTCCTCACGCTGAGAACAAGGTTCCTCACGCTGAGAACAAGGTTTCTCACGCTGAGGACAAGGTTCCTCAAGCTGAGAACAAGGTTCCTCACGCTGAGGACAAGGTTCCTGCACTGAGGACCGGGTTCCTCATGCTGAGGACAGGGTTCCTCACGCTGAGGACAAGGTTCCTCACGCTGAGAACAAGGTTTCTCACGCTGAGGACAAGGTTCCTCACGCTGAGGACAAGGTTCGTCACGCTGAGGACAAGGTTGCTCACGCTGAGGACAAGGTTCCGCACGCTAAGGACAAGGTTCCGCACGCTGAGTACAAGCTTCCCACGCTGAGGACAAGGTTCCCCACGCTGAGGACAAGGTTCCTCACGCTGAGGACAAGGTTCCTCACGCTGAGAAGGGTCTTTGCCTTTTCATTGCCATCGAAGGGTCTTTGCCTGCGAAGCGCCTTTTTGCCTTTGCCATCAAAGGTTCTTTGCCTCCAAAGTGGCATTGCTTTTGCCATCGAAGGGCCTTTGCCGTCGAAAGGCCTTTGTCATCAAAGCGAAGGCCTTTCGAAGGTAAAAACCTTACGAAGGTGGAGGGAAAAGTTGTTCAAAGGCAAAGTCTGTCTGAAAGCAAAGTGTGAATTGTACGACTGTAACAAGCAAACATCCTCTTTTCTCACAATCACTCGAGTCTTGGTACGGCTAGGTCGGAGGATATTGCATTATCGGAGAGTCTATAAGATGGACGTTGCTGCTGCGGAAAAAGCGATGGAGTAGTTTTAAGCATTATATGTGGAGCCTTAATTGGTTTCAAGGAAGAGGCCGTTCTATGGCAAAAGCATGCAAGGGCACTTTGAAGGCAAAAACCTTATGAAGATAAATGCAGAAGCAGTACGAAGGCAAAAAGGCTGTCCGAAAGCAAAGTGTGAATTGTACGACTGTAACAAGCAAACATCCTCTTTTCTCACAATCACTCGAGTCTTGGTACGGCTAGGTCAGAGGATATTGCATTACCGGAGAGTCTATAGGATGGACGTTGCCGCGGCGGAAAAAGCGATGTAGCAGCTTTAAGCATTATATGTGGAGCCTTAATTGGTTTCAAGGAAAAGGCCCTTCGATGGCAAAGGTCCTTCCATGGCAAAAGCATGCAAGGGCACTTTGAAGGCAAAGACGAAGGCGTTTCGAACGCGAAGATTGTTCGAAGGCAAAACCTTATGAAGATAAATGCATAAGCAGTACACGAAGGCAGAATGGCTGTCCGAAAGCAAAGTGTGAATTGTACGACTGTGACAAGCAAACATCCTCTTTTCTAACAATCACCCGAGTCTTGGTACGGCTAGGTCTGACGAAGTTGGATTTCCGGAGAGTGTAGGATGGACGTTGTTGCCGCGGAGTAAACGATGGAGAGTATAGTTTAAAACATTATATGTGGAGCCTTGGTTTCAAGGAAGAGGCCCTTCGATGGCAAAGGCAAGGACACTTTCAAGTGCCGAAATTTCGGTGTGGAAATTTCAAGACGAAAGTTTGGAAATTTCAAGCGAAAAGAAAAATATTTTAAAAATACAAAAATAACTGCCATTCGGCCAAAAAATAGCAAACTATTGGGAAGTATTTTTGTAGTTTTTTAATATTTCCCTTTTAGCTAAAGTCTTGGAATTTCTACACCAAATAGCAGTTTTCAATAGCTTCAGTTTCATATACAGCACAACGTTCACTGTTGAGTATTTCTGCTTAAAACTCAGAAAAAACTAAAATGCACTGGCTTAATCCCCCCCCCCCCTGAGTTATCGTTCAGGTTTACATAGAGATCACTGGTTGAGGCCGGTGACACTAAGCTTCACAGGCCAGCTCATGGTGATAACAGATGGTGCATGGGAATTAGTGAGCTCTCTACATATCTGGAGCAAGAACTGCAGTCATTGGGCCTTTGAGAAAAGTGAAGCGAAGATGGCGGCCATTGACGTCCAATAACTCTGATGGTCGTAAACAGTTTTTATACCATTTTTCCCAGCTAAATCTGGTTTTTTTCTAACGGACCATATCACTATCAAGTTATCAGTTCATAAAACCATAGTGTTATTCTTTAAATCGATGTCAAAATACGAAACTTCGGCACACTCTTTACCAAGATGGCGGAAATTGAAGGGGCTATTAGGACGTCAGTTCCAATCCCTTTCTATTGTTTTTGTCTGCGCGGTTAACACTCCAGTTCTCGCTCCAGTTATATATATTGAGCTCATTGGCTGTAGTCTCCGGGACAGGTGTCTCTAGGGAATCGGGTGGATTGGGGAGGGGAATTTCCAAACTAGGCTAAACGCATGCATAGAGATGCCTGTGGGGGGGAGTAGATGTTATGGAAAGATTATCTCCGAAATCCCATACTGGATTATTGACTTGATAGCGCAATAGGTAGAGCGGTGGTCTAGATACCCGAAGATGCGAGTTCAAATCCCGCTCGAGCCAGCGAATTTTTCGTTGGTCGATTGCAGTGTCAGATTAATATGAAACTAGTTTTTCGTATCTCTGAGGATGGTTCCATACTGGATTATCTTTGCATAGTTTTGGTTCACGCGGCGGTCGAATACTCTTCACGTCAATACCATGTGGAAACGCACAATTAAAGGTTATGAGGTATTTTTGGTGTAACATTCTTGTTTTCATGCTGGGAAATATTCCAGAAAATTCTTGTGGATAAGCGCGTTGTGTATAGCAAGCTTTCGTTTGACATATTTCGTCTACATGCAGTATATACGTCATGCATATGCAGTGATCTTTCCGTCTGGCCCCAGACTACCTATTCTCCCCATATCTGCAAATGTTATAAATATGATAGAATTGAACCATATTCCAATATTTAAACTATCATGGGCATGACATTTAAAATAGATGGCTACCTTTTAATGGAGTGATTTTAAGATTTATAGTCTTTAGCACATAGTTTTAATTGATTGATGTGATTGTGGCCTATACCGGTCCTCATTGGTACTACAGAGGTTCGGATTTGACTTCCACTACATCTAACTGGCTTAGCACGCATCTGATTGGTTAATCGAATATATCAAACGAATCTGATTGGTTGATGGTCCCTTAATGGGTAGCGGTATTGGAAGTCATATATCTGAACACCTATTCTTTAAAGAAACGATCGACTGCATATACGAGTCATAAAAAGCAAAGTTATTTGACGAGTGAAAATTCGAAAACAAGTTCAGAAACTGAACCATGCGGCAGACCTGGAAAAAAGTAGGGTCTCGGGATCCTGGATCCTGAGGATCGATTGAACATGCAGATCAGAATAATATGGTGGACTGCAGCTGCATCAATCTTACCTTTTGAAAAGATCCTTTTCATTTAGTTTTTAGCTTCTAGGTAGGGTATTAACATTAAACCGATCGTTTAATATGTGCAACAATTAAAAAACATCGATCGGAAAACTTTATTCCTTTTCCAGCCCCCGCGCGAAATACCGGCGAAATAAAAACACGCGTGTTTTATACCTATTATTGATTTCATATTTACACCAGCGTTGCCTGTTTGGCGACTGGAAGAGTGGCCAGAGGTCGTGATTTTTTAGACAACATAGTTAAGACATGCATGTCATTTTCTTGACATGCAATTAGTTCGGAGACTCTTGATTGCAAAGAATCAATATTTGTCCATTCATTCCATTGTCATATTTGTAAGCAAATAATCCTTTACCTACATGCAAGAGATCACTCTATATAGGCCGCAACCTTAATTCTCTTTACCCAATCGTAGGGCCGTTTACCTGGAGTCATTGTTCCAGTTTTATAGAGTTCACCGGTCAGGTAGCCTACGACACCCGAGTTCAGAAAAATTTCATAGATTTTATACTGGCCTTCATCGTATATAATAGATGTAGTTCGATTCGCAGCTGTACCGCGTTTTCTAGCAATTTCTATTAATTAATTACAAAAAATATGCAGTTACTGACTAAGCTCTTCGACGTCTGCACTCAAAATAAAAAGTGTTTGAGTTGATGGTTTAATTTGTTTTTACTGAGCAGATAATGTCTATGCACACAGTCATCATTCACAACAACATGCATAATTGATTTCATATTTACACCAGCGTTGCCTGTTTGGCGACTGGAAGAGTGGCTTGAGGTCGTGACCATGAAGAGCGAAAATCCTTTCTGGATTTCTGGTCACAAAGGGATAGACAATATAATGGATGATTCCAGCTATCGACTAATTTTTTATCTAGACAAGAAAGACGAAATTTGTCATTATAGGCATAGCTCAAAATAGCATCCTAAAATTAGTAAAATTGCAAAGTTTGGTTGCAAAATGTTGTGTAAAATACTCAAAATTTGCTAATTTCACAGGCCTATATTTTCCTTATTTTACAACTTTTTCGGCAACCAAATTTGACAATTTTACTAAATTTAAGGATGTGCAATTCTTCTAAGCTATATAATGATAGATTTCGTCCTTCTTGTCTGGATAAAATGTATAGACTATAGCTGGAATCATCCATTAAGACATGCATGTCATTTTCTTGGCAACGTCGGAGACTCTTGACTGCAGAGAATCAATATCTGTCCATTCACTCCATTGTCATATTTGTAAGCAAAAAATCCTTTACCTGCATGCTGCAGCCGACAATTTCGCGAACTACAAGAAGAAACAATACACTACTCCGCCGAATATTAATTTAACATCTTATAAAACAATGCACTCCGCCGAATATAAATTTAACATGTCGGATGTTATACGTATTCTCTACTAATAGCTCTGCGTCCTAAACTGAATATGAACCTATTAATTAACCATAAAATTTGAAGAGAATTGCCAGCAAATTTCGGTCGTTTTTGATAACAAAGTCTTTTATATAACTCTTTATGTCTGTCCTTGTCTACGTTGTTGACTTCTTAGCTATTAAGGGGGCATTTATAATTCCTCTAATTGCTGGGAAAAAGGGCACCTGCATGCCCCAATGCCCCCTCATGTACCGCGGCTTCTTGCTTGTAAGCTGAAGATTCGAGCTACTTAATTTAAAAGACAAGACTACAAAATTCGGTAATATGTCGACTTGATTTCAACATGTAAGTTTCCCTGCTGGCAGAGATCTCTATAATGGAGACCTCTGCCAGCAGGGAACATGTAAGTATAACCTTTAATATAATTACTTTTAGTTTTGTACACGTGCTTGACTGCCAAGTTGCTTAGGTACTTGCATGATTAAAGAAATACGGAAATATCTAATTAGTTTGCCCAATTTGAAAGAACTTTTAAAAAATATGTAGAAACCTTTTTAGGTAATATTTCAAATCCGACAACGAGGACTGGACAAGATTTCAAGTCCGCGCAATTTGATCAAGTCCGAGGCGAAACCGAGGACTTCGAAGGCCTTTCCCATCAAAAGGCCTTTTCCTTGGAGCCTATAATGGACATATAATGCTTCAAACTACGACATTGCTCTTCCAAGGCCCTTTGCCTTTGAATTGCTTCGCTTTGCTTTGCTTTGCTTTGAAACCAACGTTCCACATATAATGCTTAAAACTACGCCATTGTTTCCAAAGGCGTTTGCCTTTCCAAGGGCCTTTGCCTTGGAAGGAACTTCTCATTGCCCTTGCCTTCCAAGGCCTATTGCCTTTGAATTACCTTTGCTTTCGAAGTGCCTGCCTTGGTGTTTGCCATCAAAGGGCTCCTGCCATCAAAACTGCTGTCGAAGCGCATTTGCCTTTGCCTTCGAAGGGCATTTTCTTTCAAGGCAACGCTCCGCATATAATGCTTCAAATTTCTCAACCAGTTAAACCGCTGCAACATCTTCCGACCTAGACTCTCTGGTAATGCAACATCCTCCGACCCAGCCGTACCAACACTCGATTGGTTGTGAGTAAAGAGGATGTTTGCTTGTTTCAGTCGTAAAATTCACACTTTGCCTTCGAAAAGCTTTTGCCTTTATCTTAATAAGACCTTTGCCTGCCAACTCTCTTTGCCTTCGAAGGGCCTTCGCCCTTGCCATCGAAGGGTCTTTGCCTTCAAAGTGCTCTTGCAATTGCCATCGAAGCTCCTTTGCCATTATAGGGCCTTCGCCTTTGCCTTCGAGGAGCGTTTTCCTTGAAGCCAACGCTCAAAGTACTCCATCGCGTTAAGCGCGGCAACATCTTCCGTCCTCCTTATCCTCCGTCGTCTTCATCCTCCGTCCTCTGACTCTCTGGTAATGCGACATCTTGCAACCCAGCCGTGCCAAGGCTCGAGTGATTGTCCGAAAATTAAGAGGATTGTTTGCTTTTTACAGTCGTACAATTCATACTTTGCCTTCGAAACGCTTTTGCCTTTATCTTCATAAGACATTCGCCTTTCAACGGCCTTTGCCATCGAATAGCTTTTGCTTCAAAGTGCCCTAGGCTTCTCTTTGCTTTCAAAGGGCATTTTCCTTGAAGCGAACGTTCCACTTACAATGCTTCAAACTACTCCATCGCTTTAACCGCTGCAACGTCCTCCGGCATAGACTCGAGTGATTGTGAGAAGGGTGTTTGCCTGTATATGTTAGCTTTTACTATCTGTGTGCCTAGCATCATACATACTGCTTATATAGAGAAAGCATTAATCTGTTCACAGCACATATGAAGCAACTCTGAAATACTTTTGAAGCTTCGTAAGATTGATACAAGTGTGTTATTGTACTCTGTTTATAATGCCAGATGGTCAGTGGCTAAAACTAGCCCGACAATTTAGTCCGGTTATGAAAATTCAAAATTATCATTATTCATTTCTTAAATAGTCAATGAACATGAAAATATTTGCATGGCAGGACTAAATCGAGCTGGCTACGCTACTGATTCTCATCAGAGGGAGTGTTGGGTATAACAAATGAGTGGCATCACTCTCTTTTGATGAGTAAAATTGTCCGCCACTAGAGTAAAACAATAAAGTAAGCAGCATTTGGGTACATTGCAGCTTAATGAATTGATGAGCTAACCCAACAGACCAACTATTTGCCCATGCCTGCCTCAGTTTACCACTTTGTCATAAGCCCCCGGGAATATAGCCCCATCCCCCACCTCATCAGGAAAAATTAAGAAATTCATCAGGGAACTGCCAACAAACACAGGTAAAAATGATGCCAATATGGAAAAAGGGTAAATTATACATTAAATTTTTAACAAAGTACAGTATGGCCCATATGGCCGACAATTGTGAGCCGCTTTTGCATGCATGTTGTTAAATATTATAAACTTACGTTGACCAGGCATTAAAGTTATGTTTGCTGTGAACCGATTAATTCATAATATTTCAGGGGCAACACCGAGCCGACTGCGGGTGTTGCCGCCATAGACGGATTTTGTGGGGTGCAGGGGGGTGCTACCCCAATATTAGCTATAACCCCCAAACAAAATGTCCACCCCTCCAAAAAATTTCCAACCCCCCCAATATTCGGCATAATAAAAAATAATTAAATAGTCCAATCCAACGTGCAGATTGTTGATGATACAAAATAAACGTAGGAGTACACTCAAATAGAAAAAGACAGTGCAATACTCTGAAACTAATTGCTCCTCGCTTGCATTCACTGGTTTATTGGAGCAATTGTAAAATTTTGAAACTCTATTATCTCCCCTGAATAGAGTTTGCAGTGCCTTGTCATGCAAATAGCTTGCTTGCAAGGAACATTTTGAAATTTTACGAACATTATTTTTAGTTTTTAATTCTTTTAGGAAATAGTCTTGCCTAGATTTAATCTTTACGCCCCAAATATTATTTGCATCGGAGTTGCATCATAAATTGTACTCGGATTCAAACGACACAATGTCAATGACCTTATAAAAGTAAAAGCATATTGTGTATTGGCCTATTGGGTTTACACTTTTACAGGTTCATTTAACTTTAACTCTCTCAAGTCTCAACAGACAATCGGACAGGCCAAATCCATTGATATGACAACTTCAAAAAACGTTTTTTGGAAGCTAGAAATCATGATTTTTTCAAATTTTTCCAGGGATACTTTGTTTTCTGCTCTCTAGACTCTCCCTCGGGGCTCTAGTGCTCCACCCCTAGAATATAGACCTTACTGGGGTTTCGTGACACTTTGTGTTGCTTCAGTCACCTGCTCGCGGCTCACCCCCCTAAAATTTCTGGCACCACCCCAGTAAAAAATATGAAAATCTGTCTATGGTTGCCGCAAACAGTTTTAACTAATGTAGATAGGAGGATATGTTATTTCCAGGAAAAATTCTTGTCTACATTTTTAACAAATTTTAGTTCTCCCACCTTCGACAAGTATCTTAGGAAAATGTTGGGGTCCAAAATTCAAACAGAGCCCAAAATTTTGGATTATCAAAAAAATTTGCAAGACCCCCCCCCCCCCAGGGATCATATCCCCGCTGTCAGGGAATTTCTGGCACCACCCACTTTTACATTTATGTGTTGTTTGTAATATAAAAGATTAACCCATTAGGTGGTAGCACTCTTTCCTTGATGGTGCATCAGGATGCATTACCACTTAAAGGACTAAAATGGGAAATTCCAGAAAACATCCATGCCTCGCCTATGGAGGAAATTGGAAGTTTAACCGGTTACCTCTATCCCTTACCGACTGTACTTAATACATTTACTATTATCAGAAACAAATTTTTATGTAACCCTCCCTCCCCTTCTGTACGGCAAAAAATTCCTCTGTGGGGAGGGGAGTGGATTCTGGATGATATTTAATTAATATATTTCTTTGTAAATAAAAAAATAATGCAATATTCTAACATCATGTTTAAATATTTAGGTTATATTCCATAAGCTCTACAAGAATTCAGCACGTGAGCAAGGAACAGTGAGATATTTTCGAGAAAAGCTTCAGAGACGAAACGTGACAAAGGATGTTAAACACTATGAAGATTGTGAGCAATTCTTTCTTAGTTTGGGGCAAATGCTTCACAATTGAAGCATTGATCCAATTCTTTGGTATGGAAAACCAAGATGACCATCCTACCAAGCACAAACCACCATCCAACATAAATGAAATGGGAAGAGAAGAAATTGAGAAGTATTATGAAGATGTTCTAGATGAATTCATCAATCAATTTCTTCTTGCAAATATGACCGGCGGTGATTCAGATGAGAATGACTTTGTCAACAACTATTCCATATGTTTACTGCAGTACTTTTTTGTACTGCATGATATGAAGGATGCAGTTCATGAAGGCAATGGAGAGAGGCTTGCAACCCTGCACAAGCAACTACTTCTTCACTTCAAGTCTGTACAAGGATTCAACTCATATGCAATTGAGATGCTTATCAATGTGGTACAAAACATGGTGTTTCTTTCTCCAGCACAGTCCCACCAATGCATTTGGGCATCAACGGCAAACTGGAAAGGTGGTGCTCAAAGAAATGTAGAAATTGATCTACTCCAAGAGAACAGAAACAGAGATTTAAAAAAGCTGATAAAAGGAATGGGTGCCAATAAAACTGACAAGGCCATTGATAATGCGAGCAGAGCTGTAGGCGGAGCAAGGAAGATTGCAGAAAACTTTGATTACATGGTTTACCGAGAAGCAAAGTCATCATCACACAGTCATGCATCATCTTTAAAAGACGAATCAAAAGTTTTAAGTGACCTTCGCATTTTAAAACCATTCTCCATTCAAGCGAATAGAAAGCATGCATCATTTCGTAAAATAAAATAAAATCCTTTGGAAACCCTTGATGAAAAGGAATTAGATGAATGGCTTCAGAGACATAAGGAAAATCTGATGTTAGAGTCTCCAATTGAATTGGATGAAGATGAAATGGATGAAGATGACATAGCTGAAGAGGAATTTTATGAACATGAATTTGACGAAGATGACTTATAAACATTGCAGACTAATGTAATGTCTCATCAAAGCTAAATCAAATGTTGAATACTGGTATTAACTCATTAAGTTGCAATGCACTCAAATGTGAATTACTTTTATTTCATTCTGTCTAATGCCCGATGATTTTACTCAAGAGGAGAGTATTGCACGTTAATAGGTTGACATATTAACCCATTGTGTCAAGCAGCACTCTCCCCTAGACGAGTAGAATCGTCTAGTGTTAGACAAAGTAAAATACTATGGCATTGGACAGAGTATTAGTAAACTATTAAAGTAGGGCATGCGAGGTTTGACAGCATGCATGGGCAGATAGTCTGATTAACCCATTGAGTGTCAACCCTATTCCCTTGGTGAGTAAAATTGTCTGGCATTAGACAAAGTAAAATACTAAAGTAGGGCATGTGAGGGTGCATTCCCACTTAAAGGGTTAATGCCTAAATTGGCTAGAATTATATTTACTACAATATTTACTCTGTTTAGCACCAAACTACCAAAGACATTCGTCTGTATTCTAAAAGTTCACTCACACTCACACTCAATGAGTGGAGGTTCAATCTGAGCTTCTCTTGAGTGTCAATTCTGTTTTTGAATAGCTGGAGGGTGAATAGCCGCATAGTACGGTATGGCACTAACCCTCCAGCTATTCAAAAACAGAAATGACACTCGAGAAAAGCTCCAATTGAACCTCCACTCATTGAGTGTTAGTGCGAGTGAGCTTTTAGAATACGGGCGATTATCTACCTAATATCAGATGAACAAAGAAAGACAAATTCTAAACTACAGTATGCATTCATAGGTTTTGCCAGACTATCTGCCCATTTCTACAGTATCATTACAGTAAGTTAGTCAAATAAAGTTAGCATGCATATTCTACTTAGGAATATCTGAAAAAAACTGGATATTCAGGATAACAATTTGACATGACAAAAACATATTTTTAATCTTATAATGACCATTGGTGTTCAGATATGGGCGAAGTCTGTATTGTGGAAACATGGCTAGTGCTACAGTTATATATTGTTCATATCAATGGCCCAAAATGCTAGTATGTGACCACAGTAGAACCAATTTCCAGTTTTATTCCCATTTAGCAGACAGGTGGAAAATATGCATTGTTATTGATAAGGATTTGAGTTTAGTTGGTAAGATGCCTATTAATGTTTTGTATAGACCACACAATGGGTCATTCTAGAAAAGATTCACACTCCCACCAAGGAGGAAATTTCTCCTGTCCAGAGGGAGAGGGGGGAAAATTGTTTCTGATAATAGTAAGTGTATTAGGACATCTAAAGGGGATAGAGATATGGGGCCTGAGGTACAGTATGGATGTTTTCTGGAATGACCTAATAAATAGGGCACAATTAAATTTATTATTTTTCATCTGGTAAAGAAATGGTTTGTTTGCTTACTTTGATAGACAGTAGCATCCTAGTAATTGTTCCTTTGATTGTTTTGCTAGACGTGACTTCTAATTATACGGTGCATTTGTTATGTTGTACATTCTGAACATTTACACTGCATTTTACAATAACTACAACAAACATGAGGGTTGTCTTTCATGACATCATGAACGTCAAGACAGCCCAACAAAAACATCCTAAGGCAGCTGTCCTCAAGTTTGCAGTATTCATGAATACCGTCACTAATTCCAGGCCGGCTCATTGCAATATCACGCTTGTTGTAGTATAAGACAGCTGTTGATTGTTTCTTATCACGACCTGCTCGCCCGGTCTCCTGAAAATATTCTCTAATTGTATGTGGTGGCCCAACATGAATAACATGTCTTATACATGGTATATCAATGCCCATTCCCAATGCAACAGTTGCAAATACAACTCTCAATTTTGACAATGGTGAAGAGAGTTCAGTGAGAATCTGATTCTTCAAAGCATTTGTCTGGGGAGAATGAAATTGGGCAAACAGCCTATTTTCGGGTATTGCTTCAGCATCAAGAGGATAGTACTGTTCCTTGCCCAAATGTTTAGCAAGATACTTGAAGGCATAGCCACACCATTTTAGTGGCAGGTACAAAATGGTCAAAGGGTAATCCAATTACTTTTTAAGTAAAACAGTTGGTTGTGTAGAAGTTCCTGAAAAAATTCAAGGTCATTGCCCTTTCTGATGATATTTTCATAAAATATATTTGGCTTGGCAGGATTAGCTGCGATTTCCACTGGTTTTTTCAAATTTAAAGATTCCTTAATTAATATAACATCTGCCTTGCTTGCTGTAGCAGTGAGGGCAACAACAGGGACGGTAGGGAACGTAGCACACAACATTGCCAAATTTGAATAATCTTTCCTCAAGTCAAGTCCCCTGCAAAACAATATTAAAGACAAATAATTAATATTTTTACAAGTTGACGTCAATGCGTTATTGAAAAATTAATGTTGTATAATTTCTATAAAACATTTTTTACTATACATTTACTAACTTACCATTCTAAAATACAGTGAGCTTCATCTACAATAATTGATTGAACGGATTCCTGATAAGGCTTGCTCTGTAATAATTCCATTCCTTCCTTACAAGACAGGATCGGAATGCCTCGGGATGCATGTAAATAATGCCGTACTTTCCATCTTTGAGCAGCGAATTGGCGCAAGTAAAATCCAAACGCAAATCGTCGGTTTCTTTCCCTTTTTTGACATTCAACACCCCTGCCTTTATATTTCCTTCCTAGCTTCTTTTAATTTGATTCTCGATGAGAGCATTTAGCGGCGATATTACAATAACCACTGGATAGTATATTGACGCACTCGTCAGCCGTTCGTCTCCACCATTGAACTTGTCGTAAAAAAGCGAGGGCAGAAGATGAAAAATAAGTGACTTTCCGTAACCCGTAGGTGACACAGCTACAACGTCTCCACCAAAATATATTGCTTCCAAACGCTTCACTTGCTTAGGTTTCAAGACTGCTATAAAATATTGCCAATACGATAATGCCGAAGTAATTATATTTTGACGCACGGACACCCCCCCCCCCAAGGGACATAGGAAATTAAAGTGTCACGTGACCAGACTGGACAAGCGTTTTCTCGCAGCGGGTGGTGAGCGAAAATAAAACCCTGGTACGACGTTGACTGAGGAGAAGGTTCCCACGCTGAGGACAAGGTTCTTCACGATGAGAACAAGGTTATTCTTGCTAAGGACAAGGATCTTCACGCTGAGAACAAGGTTCCTCACGCTGAGGACAAGGTTCCTCACGCTGAGGACAAGGTTCCTCACGCTGAGGACAAGGTTCCTCACGCTGAGGACAAGGTTCCTCACGCTGAGGACAAGTTTCCTCACGCTGAGGACAAGGTTCCTCAGCTGAGAACAAGGTTCCTCACGCTGAGAACATGGTTCCTCACGCTGAGGACAAGGTTCTTCACGGTGACGACAAGGTTCCTCACGCTGAGGACAAGGTTCCTCACGCTGAGGACAAGGTTCCTCACGCTGAGGACAAGGTTCCTCAGGCTGAGGACAAGTTTCCTCACGCTGAGGACAAGGTTCCTCAGCTGAGAACAAGGTTCCTCACGCTGACGACATGGTTCCTCATGCTGAGGACAAGGTTCTTCACGGTGAGGACAAGGTTCTTCACGCTGACGACAAGGTTTTTCACGCTGAGGACAAGGTTCCCCACGCTAAGGACAAGGATCTTCACGCTGAGGACAAGGTTACTCACGCTGAGGACAAAGTGCCTCACGCTCACAACAAGGTTCCTCACGCTGAGGACAAGATTCCTAACGCTGAGGACAAGGCCCTTCACGCTGAGAACAAGGTTCCTCACGCTGAGGACAAGGTTCTTCACGCTGAGGGCAAGGTTCTTTACGCCGAGAACAAGGTTCCTCCCGCTGAGGACAAGGTTCTTCACGCTGAGAACAAGGTTCCACACGCTGAGGACAAGGTTCCTCACGCTGAGGACAAGGTTCTTCACGCTGAGGACAAGTTTCTTCACGCCGAGGACAAGGTTCCTCAGCCTGAGGACAAGGTTCCTCACGCTCACGACAAGGTTCTACACGCTGACGATAAGGTTCTTCCCGCAGAGGACAAGGTACTTCACGCTGAGGACAAGGTTCTTCACGATGAGGACAAGGTTCTTCACGCTGAGGACAAGGCTCCTCACGCTGAGGACAAGGTTCCTCACGCTAAGGACAAGGTTCTTCACGCTGAGGACAAGGTTCCTCACGCTGAGAACAAGGTTCCTCACGCTAAGGACAAGGTTCCTCAACTTAGAACAAGGTTCCTCATGCTGAGGACAAGGTTCTTCACGCTGAGGACAAGGTTCCTCACGCTGAGGACAAGGTTCCTCACGCTGAGGACTAGGTTCCTCAACTTAGAACAAGGTTCCTCACGCTGAAGACAAGGTTCCTCACGCTGAGGACAAGGTTAATCACGCTGAGGACAAGTTTCTTCACGCTGAGGACAATGTTCTTCACGCCGAGGACAAGATTCCTCACGCTGAAAACAAGGTTCCTCACGCTGAGGACAAGGTTCCTCACGCTGAGGACAAGGTTCTTCACGCCGAGGACTAGGTTCTCCACGCCGAGGACAAGGTACCTCACGCTGAGGACAAGGTTCCTCACGAAGAGGACAAGGTTCCTCACGCTGAGGACGACAAGGTTCCTCACGTTGTGGACAAGGTTCTTCATGCTAAGGACAAGGTTCTTCACGCTGTGGACAGGGTTCTTCAGGCCGAGAAAAAGGTTCCTCTCGCTGAGGACAAGGTTCTTCACGCTGAAGACAAAGTTCCCCAAGTTGAAGACAAGGTTCCTCACGCTGAGGACAAGGTTCCTCACGCTGAGGACAAGGTTGTTCACGGTGAGATCAAGGTTCCTCACGCTGAGGACAAGGTTCTTCACGCCGAGGAGAAGGTTCCTCACGCTGAGGACAAGGTTCCTCACGAAGAGGACAATGTTCCTCACGCTGAGGACGAGAAGGTTCCTCACGCTGTGGACAAGGTTCTTCACGCTGAGGACAAGGTTCTTCACGCTGAGGACAAGGTTCTTCAAGCGGAGGACAAGGTTCCTCACGCTGAGGACAAGGTTCTTCAGGCTGAGGACAAGGTTCCTCACGCTGAGGACAAGGTTCCTCACGCTGAGGACAACAAGGTTGCTCACCCTGTGAACAAGGTTCCGCACGCTGAGGACAAGGTTCCGCACGCTGAGTACAAGCTTCCCCACGCTGAGGACAAGGTTCCCCACGGTGAGGACAAGGCTCCTCACGCTGAAGACAAGGTTCCTCAACTGAGAACAAGGTTCTTCACGCTGAGGAAAAGGTTCTTTCCGCTGAGGACAAGTTTCCTCACGCTGAGGATAAGGTTCTTCACGCTGAGGACAAGGTTCTTCACGCTGAAGACAAGGTTCCTCAACTGAGAACAAGGTTCCTGACGCTGAGGAAAGGTTCCTCACGCTGAGGACAAGGTTCCTCAAGCTGAGGACAAGGTTCCTCACGCTGAGGACAAGGTTCTAAACGCTGAGGACAAGGTTCTTCACGCTGAGGACAAGGTTCTTCACGCTGAGGACAAAGTTCTTCTCGATGAGGACAAGGTTCCTCACGCTGAGGACAAGGTTCTTCACGCTGAGGACGAGGTTCTTCACGATGAGGACAAGGTTCCTCACGCTGAGGACAAGGTTCCTCACGCTAAGGACAAGGTTCCTCAACTTAGAACAAGGTTCCTCACGCTGAGGACAAGGTTCTTCAGCCTGAGGACAAGGTTCTTCACGCCGAGGACAAGGTTCCTCAAGCTGAGGACAAGGTTCCTCAACAGAGAACAAGGTTCCTCACGCTGAGGATAAGGTTCCTCACGCTGAGGATAAGGTTCCTCACGCTGAGGACAAGGTTCTTCACGCCGAGAACAAGGTTCCTCACGCTGAGGACAAGGTTTCTCAACAGAGAACAAGGTTCCTCACGCTGAGGATAAGATTCCTCACGCTCAGGATAAGGTTCCTCACGCTGAGGACAAGGTTCTTCACGCCGAGGACAAGGTTCTTCACGCCGAGGACAAGAGTCCTCACGCAGAGGACAAGGTTCTTCACGCAGAGGACAAGGTTCTTCACGCCGAAGACAAGGTTCCTCACGCTGAGGACAAGGTTCCTCACGCTGAGGACAAAGTTCCTCAAGCTGAGAACAAGGTTCCTCACGCTGAGAAAAAGGTTCCTCACGCTGAGAACAAGGTTAACTCCTTACGCCGAGGGCAAGGTTCTTCACGCTGAGGACAAGGTTCCTTACGCTGAGGACAAGGTTCTTGACGCTGAGGACAAGGCTCCTCACGCCGAGGACAAGGTTCCTCACACCAAGGACAAGGTTCCCACGCTAAGGACAAGGTTCTTCACGCTGAGGACAAGGTTCTTCACGCTGAGGACAAGTTTCTTCACTCGGGGACAAGGTTCCTCACGCTGAGGACAAGGTTGTTCACGCTGAGGACAAGGTTCCTCACGCTGAGGACAAGGTTCCTCACGCTGAGGACAAGGTTCGTCACGCTGAGGACGACAATGTTCCTCACGCTGAGGACAAGGTTCCGCGCGCTGAGTACAAGCTTCCCCACGCTGAGGACAAGGTTGCCCACGCTGAGGACAAGGTTCGTCACGCTGAAGACAAGGTTCCTCACGCTGAAGACAAGGTTCCTCAACTGAGAACAAGGTTCCTCACGCTGAGGACAAGGTTCCTCACGCTGAGGACAAGGTTCCTCACGCTGAGGATAAGGTTCTTCACGCTGAGGACAAGGTTCTTCACGCTGAGGACAAGGTTCTTCACGTTGAGGACAGGTTCTTCACGCCCGGGACAACGTTCCTCACGCTGAGGACAAGGTACCTCACGCTGAGGACAAGGTTCTTCACGCTAAGGACAAGGTTCTTCACGCCGAGGACAAGGTTCCTCACGCTGAGAACAAGGTTTCCTCACGCTCAGGACAAGGTTCCTCACGCTGAGAACAAGGTTCGTCACGCTGAGGACAAGTTTCCTCACGCTGAGGACAAGGTTCCTCAAATAAGAGCAAGGTTCCTCACGCTGAGGACAAGGTTCCTCACGCTGAGGACAAGGTTCCTCACGCTGAGGACAAGGTTCCTCACGCTGAGGACAAGGTTCTTCACGCTGAGGACAAGGTTCTTCACGCCGAGGACAAGGTTCCTCAAGCTGAGGACAAGGTTCTTCACGCTGAGAAAAAGGTTCCTCACGCTGAGGAAATAACCGAATATATCAAACTCATCTAATTGCTTGATAGTACCTTAAAATGGTGGCGGTAGCTGACAGTGGAAATCAAATCTGAACCTCTATACTCTGTAAAGAAACGACTGCGGACGAGTCAGGTACAGCAAACTCCATAAAAATTGGAACGTTAACTAAGGCTGTGAAGCCAAGATTACCAAGATGGCGGAAATTGAAGCCCTTCTTGTAGGTATGCCCTAAGCCCCTAAGCGGAAATGTACTGAATTCCGTACGAAAAATCGGCATCGCTTCATGTAGAAATTTCATAATTTTTCTGCCTACTATTTTGTAAGTCCAGCTTTGTCGTCACCCTAAAAGACTAGACAAACTAGTAAATTGCTGGTCTTTTAGAATAAGCAAATTTTAGAAACACTTCATCATAAAAAGAAAAGTTATTTCAGGAGCGAAAAACGAGTTCAGAAAAAAAGCAACTGAACTGAACACAGCTAGAATAATATGGACTGCAGCTGCATCAATCTTACCTTCTAATTTTGTTTTAGCTTCTAGGTAGGGTATTTACCATGAAAATGTGCATTTAATATGTGCAAAAATTGAAAAACATCCATCGGAAAACTTTGTTCATTTTTCAGCTCCCGCGAAGTCCCCACGAAACTGATAAAAACACGCGTGCTTTATACCTACAAGAGATCACTCTATAGGCCGCAATCTTTTAAGAGGGACGTTTACCTAGACTTTATTGTTCCAGTATTTATATAGTTCACCGGTCAGGTCTTTACTATATAGCTACAGTATATAGATGTGGTTCCATTCGCAGCTGTACCGCGTTTTCTAGCAATTTCTATTAATTAATTACAAAAATACGCATAACTGATTAAGCTCTTCGGCGTCTGCACTCAAAATAAAATTGTTTGTGTTTATGGTTTAATTTGTTTTTACTGAGCAGATAATGAATGGCACATTATTAATTAAGGACATAAAGTTGTCTATCTATACAGTAATCACGCTTTACAACAACATTCATAATTGATTTCATATTTACACCCAGGGGCGCCGGAAGCAATGTGAAGCGGCGGGGGCAACCATTTCAAAAGGGCACTTGCTTTTCAGCCATATTTTTCTGGGCAGCAATATTTGTTAAAACTTTTCTGTATGGATACTCGATTTCTTCTGGCTATTATGGGTCGCATATTTCGACATTAATTTGAACAATTTTATTCGTTGCCCGTGCTAAAAGCGCAATATAATCAGTAAACGGACGTATATTGCTTGAATTAACCCTGGGGAGTAGGAACTGGGGGCAAGGTGGCCAAGCCCGCCAAATTCTCAGAAAACCTAAAAAGTGCCATTTTTCCGATGGCAAAGTGCCCTTTGGCTTCGTGAAAATTCTTGACTCACGGATGTTGCAAAGCAGCATCTGTGAGTTTTTGTGGTTACTTGAGTGTGGGGCAGTTAATTAAACAATGAGAAATGACTAGCCTGCTTAAAGGCAGAAGCAGTACGAAGGCAAAGAGGCTGTCCGAAAGCAAAGTGGGAATTGTACGACTGTAACAAGCAAACATCCTCTTTTCTAACAATCACCCGAGTCTTGGAACGCAGCTAGGTCGGAGGATGTTGCATTACCAGAGAGTCTAGGATGGATCGAGGTTGTTGCCGCGGATAAAGCGATGGAGTATAGTTTAAAGCATTATATGAGGAGCCTTGGTTTCAAGGAATAGGCCCTTCGATGGCAAAGGCAAGGGCCTTTCGATAGCGAAGGCCATTCGATGGCAAAGGCTAAGGGCACTTTGAAGACGAAGACGTTTCGAACGCGAAGATTGTTCGAAGGCAAAAACCTTATGGAAGATAAAGGCAGAAGCAGTACGAAGGCAAAAAGGCTATCCGAAAGCAAAGTGGGAATTGTATGACTGTAACAGGCAAACATCCTCTTTTCTAACAATCACCCGAGTCTTGGTACGCGGCTAGGTCGGAGGATGTTGAATTACCGGAGAGTCTAGGATGGAGGTTGTTGCCGCGGATAAAGCGATGGAGTATAGTTTAAAGCATTATATGTGGAGCTTTGGTTTCAAGGAAAAAGCCCTTCGATGGCAAAGGCAAAGGGCTTTTCGATAGCGAAGGCCATTCGATGGTAAAGGCCCTTCGATGGCAAATGCAAAGGGCACTTTGAAGACGAAGACTTTTCGAACGCGAAGACTGTTCGAAGGCAAAAACCTTATGGAAGATAAAGGCAGAAGCAGTACCAAGGCAAAAAGGCTGTCCGAAAGCAAAGTGAGAATTGTACGACTGTAACAAGCAAACATCCTCTTTTCTAACAATCACCCGAGTCTTGGTACGCGGCTAGGCCGGAGGATGTTGCATTACCGGAGAGTCGAGGATGGAGGTTGTTGCCGCGGATAAAGCGATGGAGTATAGTTTAAAGCATTATATGTGGAGCTTTGGTTTCAAGGGAAAAGCCCTTC
>CACRXK020008650.1:3260-20424 GCA_902702795.2 Paramuricea clavata | reverse complement strand
ATATATATATATATATATATATATATATATATATATACAAGTTGGGTTTGTCCACTTTGCTAGAGTGCTCAACACAGAGATTGTGGAGCGAATTATATTTTTGAATGTGAAATTTAACTAATTTAAAAACATTAAAAACATTCAAAAATTAGAAACTAAGTTAATTTCAAAGTTAATTCTATAATATTATAATATATATAATTTTAATTATATATATATATATATATATATATATATATATATATATATATATATATATATATATATATATATATATATATATATATATATATTATTATTATTATTTATTTGTTTTTTTTTCCTTTAAAATACTGAGTTTTTCAAAAAAAAACAAAAGAAACAAGAAAGAAACAAGAAACAAGAAACAAAAAAATAAAAAACAGAAACAAGAAAATAAAAAACAGCGCGTTTAAAAAAAAGAAAAAAGAAACAAGAAAAAAACAACCAAAAAACAAAAAACAAAAAGAAACAAGAAAAAAAAACAAAAAAAAAACAAAAACAAGAAACAACAAAAAACAAGAAGCAGCGCGTTTTAGCATTGACCAGGTTATGTCGAAATCTTGTTTGTTTTCTTATATATACTGCATGTATATACCAAATATGTATTTAGAATCATATGAGTAGAGTGCTCAATATACTGAAGTATAGAGCTAATATAAGATTTCATTCACCACAAACCTGTTCTGTATGCAGTGTGACAAGCAATGCTTGCCACATGCACTCATCAGGTGAATGATCAGGTACTTATCAGGTGAGTGTGGCAATCATTGCTTGACTTGCTTGTCATACGAAACAAGTTTGCAGTGAATAAAATCTTATGAAGTAACCCAGGTTTATTTTATTTTATGGAAACGTTTTCCATCGTAAATCTTGGCAGTATATATGCACAAGAATTATGAATGTAGGTCTATTTAGGTTCATAATTTGCTCAGCTAAAATGCTTAAAATAATATTAATTAATTATTAAAATGTCAACTTTATAGTTTAGAAATAAAAAGCAACCCTAAACTTTTTTCTCTAAAATCCAAGCTTATATGATCCTGGGAATTAATATAAAAGTCAATTTATAGGAAGGTCAAACTGCATGTGTATTTCTCTCTTGCGACAAGCGTTCGAAAACGTAAACTGCCGTTTTATTGAAACTGCCGCAAGAACAGTTTTATTGATCTACTAGTTCTACGTTCTTATTATAAACTACGGTATTTCTCTATTCGAAAAGTCTACAATTATGAGCATAAAAACAATAACAAATTAACTGAAACGCCTTCATAACAGGGTTAGGTTAAAATGCGGAACGGAACGGATGGGGTTAAAATACGGAACGGAACGGATATGGGGTTAAAATGCAGAACGGAACGAATATGAGGTCAAAACTTAATTTAAATCCCGTATCCGTTCCGTTCCGCATTTTAACCCCATATCCGTTCCGTTCCGCATTTTAACCCCATATCCGATCCGTTCCGCATTTTAACCCCATATCCGTTCCGCATTTTAACCCCATCCGTTCCGTTCTGCATCCGCTTCCGCATTTTAACCTAACCCTTCATAATAAACACCGCGGAAAAACGTCTGCGCATGCGTCAACCTTACCTGTAATAGTATTGCGAACTTGATGAGAAGCTGTTCCGAACGTTTCCGAAGGCTCAAAATGGCGGTAAAAAGGAGTGATTTCATTGTGCGTCTTTACAGCCAGATTCAAGCGCAAAAATAAACATGTCATTCTAAAAACTAGAAATAAATACAGCCAGAAGGTTCAAGAAATTGTATTGTACAAGAACATGAACTAAAGGTGATTGTTGACAAATTTATCGTCTGAAACATTTTGTTTATCAACTAAGCAATGACAATTTCCGAATTTTCGTTTGAGATACATTTCTTTAAAAAAACAGTGTCGCCAAATATAAAAATTTTTCGTGTTCACAATAATTAAACTTTAGGATTTATTCTACAATTTGAGTGGGTTAAGAAGCTTAACTTTTCGAGAGTTTTCTTAACTTTTTAGTTTGAATTTTTGTTTTGAATAATTTTGCAAAATTTTTCGAAGTCGTGTCCGTTAAAATCAACAATTTTTTACATGAATTATATTTCATTCCATACTTTAAATGCCAGGACGCTTTCAATTAATGTCTAGTCTACCTATTTGCTATATTTTCTCGTTTGTTTTACTAATTTTTGACCAATTAATAAGCATGTTTTTGTTTTAGAAATTGATATTCAAATTTCCCGCCATATTTTCATAATTTGGTGCATGCGCAGACGTTTTTCCGCGGTGTTGATTTGATATGACATCTCATACAAATAGGTCATTACTTAAAGTGACGTGATTAATTTTCACCCAGCCAAAGGACAATCTCGTATCCAGAGCAATGCCTGTGCGCAGCTAGGAAGGCATTGGCTCTGGGGATTAGACCTTTCCCCTTATGAGTGAAATTTTGATCTAGACAAGCCTGCACAAAAATTTCATCACAGCTTGAAAGAGCATCACAAAATTAGCAATATTCCGAAGTTTCGTTGCGAAATGTTCTAAAATGCGGATAAAATAGCCTTGCGAAGTTTGCCGTTTTTCAGTCATTCTGTATTACAAATGGGAAATTGATAATCAGTTTGATCATCTGATTACCAATTTCCCGTTTGCAATGCAAAATGACTGAAAAATGGCAAACTTCGCAAGGCTATATTATCCGCATTTTACAACATTTCGCAACGAAACTTCGGAATATTACTAATTTTGTGATGCTCCTTCAAGCTGTGATGAAATTGTTGCCCAGGCATATCTAGATCAAAATTTCACTCACAAGGGGAATGGTCTATAAACCAAAGTGCGCAAGTTTGACAGTATCAATTGTTATATTTGTTCTTGTCACAGTATAGTTAGTCTTGTTAGTCATTGTCCATTGACAATAGGGCCATTTATACGGAACAAAATAAGATGCGACTTACATAAGACGCGACTTAAGTAAGACGCGAGTTTGTCGTATAAAAGGTACAAAATTCTTATGTAAGACGCGTCTTGGATAAGACGCGTCTTACATAAGAACAGGTCTTTTAGCTGTTCTTATTTAAGTCGCGTCTTAAATAAGAAATTTTGGACAAAAAGTCTAACTACACATGCCAGAAACTTGAAACAACGTAAAATTTAATGCCTTGCATATTAAAACAAAAACAACCAATACAACATAGCTATAGCAAATAAATAAGACCAAAACCGTAGAGAACCATTTATGCGATAACTCCACTTATTTAAGTCGCGTCTTATGTAAGTCGCGACTTATTTTGTCACGTATAAATGGCCCTAATGTCCTAATTAGTATCTAGCTCGAGGCCTAGCGACTGAAACAAAGTTTTGGCTGTGTTCAAAAGTGTGGTGCATTGAATTATGGAGTGATGATGATGATGATGTTAACATGCAGTAGAAATTGTATGTGTGAGGTGGCTCATTTTTCGCGGAGTGGATCGCAGTTACGATTTTTTTGGGAAACTCGAATAGTCAGTCTGTCAGTGTCACCTTTTTTACTAAAAGAAAACTTTTGTTCATAGTCAGTCATTAAATTTTCAAATTGGGAGGTTACAATCATGCTTGCGGTGTAGAAAACACATAGGAATGCGTGCAGGTTGTGCAATATAAAATGGACGTGAAAACGTGACGTTTCCAACACAGTCAAAAACAAAGGTTGTCATTTAATTAAAAAAATAATGCCTTAACTCTATAAACTACAATCGTAGAGTTTCATCTGTGGGCTCGTTGCATTTCGAGCGGGATTTGATCATTTATTTTATAAACAAAAATATTTGGCTTATTTGACACATCGAACATCAAAGTATAATTCAAATACTATCATACAGCAATCTAAAAATGAACACTATGTTTACTGCAGAAAACAAATTAGACTATTTACATGCATCAAGTGATATTTACGCTGTAGATTACTTGCAGGCTCATGCATTCCTCTGGAGGACAACTTGAAAGCTACTATACTGTACTAGAAGAAATAATGAACTCCAGTTCCTTGCATTATAACAAGGGACGGACCATTAGACAAGAAGGGGGAGGGGGGTGGAGAACCAAACAAAATCTTTCTGAAAAAGATCCATTCAGGCAGAAGTTGGCAGAAAACATATCACAACACGAAAAAAACATGCACACCAAGCGTATCGTAAAAAATCCATGCATGGCAGAAACTTCTCCATCCATTCCCACCTTCTACCAAAGCTTCGTCCACACTAATCCGTTTCCGCAGCGATGTCGTATTGTTCTCCGTTCATGCACAAGGGAACAGAAAACTATTGTCTAATTATCTGAAACAATACGAAAACGGATTAGTGTGGACGTAGGCTAATGGTCCGTCCCTAAAGGCCATTTTCCATTAAAGTTCGCTTTCCCGCGCGGGCGAACTTTGACGCCCGTCACGCCCGCGTGAGCAGATTTTCAAAGCCTGCTCCGCCCGCGCGGGCAAAGCGACTGCAATGGAAACCGGCCTTAATGCATCCTCGTTCCCAGGGCTTCTCGGCTGCCTGCGTTGCCGTAACGCATAATGCATTTGGGAGTGACAAAAATCTACCCAAGCCGATTGACACCTGGTTTGTTATACAAAGGGTCGGGGGATGAGACGGACTTGGAATTGTTTGTAGAATATGGAATTTTTTGTTTTGTATAATGAGGATTGTTTCAAAATGTCACATTGAATACGGAATTTACAATTTTGACATTTCAATACGGACTTTTTACGTGTTTTTTCCAACGTTAAATTTTGCATATTTTGCCAAATTACCCATGGAAATGTGAAATGTTTAAGCTTGAAAATTCTGCCTCATCCTCCAAAACGAGTTCCATGCAGATATATTGTTCTACAGGTAATCTCTACTGTACCTAATACTATAATAATAAAATGTGTATTTTCACACATGTATGCAATCGTAGAGCTGCAGTGACACGATTTAACAGTCCTGCCTGAACAGAAGTTTACAACAAGGTTAAAAGTCATTTATACACAGCATACATCTATGATATGGTTTCGACTGTAATATGGTTGTGCCCATGATCCTACTCTTGATTAAAGTTTTGGAAAACAAACACTGAAGCAAGGCATCTTCATTTCTGTTGTTTCGGAAGTGTCATTCTCGTTTGCGATATACTTCTGAACCACAGATCCTATTTTTTCCTCGAAACTTATATTTTCACTTCCAACAAAGCTAGATTGTGTTGTGGTGATTCCTGTGAAGAATAGCTCGGAAAATTTCCCACTTATAAAGACTGAAAGGGTTGGAACTATAGCGGAAGCACCATATGTTACTTTGAACAAAAGAATTGCAGTTAGGGCGATTGAGAGAAACACCACAATTGCCAGGATTCTGCAAAACAATAATAACATCTCTATAGGAAGTACCTCATCCGAAACAAGCCAAAATAATTTCTCAGGCATTGTATCTCCGTCTTTCGGCCATTTTTTAGCAATAATATCTTTAAGCTCTTTATACTTACTTTGGGTATTACAGAAACAAAGATATATATTCCTGCCAACCACAAATGCAAACGTCATGTACGGTATGACAAATTCAGCATTCAAAATTATTCCCATTATGACAAAACCTAGCATCCGGACAGCGAATTGGCAAGAAAATGTCGCAAGAATGGTCGCGCTGAAGGTTGAATAGAAAAGAAGTATGCGGTGATGGAATGAGAATTTACTAGTAGATCCTAAAAGATATGAAAGGAAAACTAGATATGGGGAAAATCTTGCCAAACACAAGACCGAAATGATCAGAAGAATGACAAATGCTGTTACCGTACATATTGGAACAACAAGAATGATGTATGCAACGGAGTATATAGATGCAACAGATCGTTTGACACAAGTAGAATTACCAAGGACGTCACTTTTGCTAAGACTATTTAGGATCTTTTTCAGCAACATTCGACAAATAGTTTTGATGTCTTCCAAATTTTTCTTGAACTTTTTTGGAGATTTGGAGATTTCTTCAATTACACTGCTACAATCGATCTGTGTTGGCACCAAGAATATCGCCACGCAAGGAATAACAAAAAACGGCATGACAAACAGCAGGTACACAAGAGGTCTTTTCATGTTGAACACAAAGAAATAAAAGTCGGCTACTTGAAATAGTAATTTTCTTGATGTTTCATCCAATGTGCCGCTTTTTATTATGACGTAAAGGAGCAGTTTTATGTAAAAAAGTATTGGAATAAAGCCAAACCAAACAAGGGATAACTTCACACGTAAATCGAGTATATTGTTTGGATATAAATCTCCAAGTTTCTCAAGAAATATTTGAAGTGTTATTGGGCTGTAGTCGTCCAAACGAATATTGCGTGATGACGCGCTAGCCACGCATGAGGCCCCACTCTCCACGTGATTTTGAGGGGCACGATGATTTTCGTCTGAAAAAAATGAGCTTGGTAGCACACAGAAAATCCAAGGCCAATACAAGACTGTAACTCCCACCAATATTGCTAAAATAGCATTGAAAACGGCCAGCCACTTGCTCTCACTCACACGAACATTACAACTGATAGAGGTTCCGTTGCCATTATCCAGCATATTCTCTTTACAGCATTGATATTTAAAGTGACTACCAATTCCAAACCAATGTTCACGTAGTACTCTAAAACAGACTACATCAGTTTTTATTTTCAAAGCTTTGTTAGGACTAGTGTTTGCAATGTCCAACAGAGCCCTAGCGATTTCCAGGTCTTGACATGATGAATTCAAAGCCTTCAGGCATTGGCTTTGTGTTGAAGTGAAATCCAAGGTGAGATCTTTTTCTTGGTTCTTTAAGAGGCCGACAGACAAAACATCGTAATCGTAAGACAAAGATAAGAGTGGTTCGCTGTTACTTCTTGCCCATGTCCATCTAGTGGGGATTATTCTGTCTGGATGCATTGAGTTGTAACTATCGCTGGTGGTGAGGTCTAACTTGAAGTAAACAATTCGTACTCCTTCTTCTGCGAGCAAAAGTTGAAATTTTCTGGATACATCATTTTCTTTCCTGAAACATTGTGTCTCAGAACAACTTTTAGCAACAATAAATAAGTTACTGAAGAAAAAGAGCCAATAAACAAGTGTTCGTGACATGTTGCTTTGCAGTCAGTTTGATAATTTGAGCATATATATATCCATGCAATATTAATCATTTATAATGACGTCAACGATGTTTTCCAATTTCTCTTTGATTCTTTGTTACTTGGTCATTATGTAGCTAAGTGCATTTTGTTTGATGCATACCGCGGGGATTAAATCACGTTCAGGGCACATATATATTACCCCGGCCCAGGGACAATAATGAATTTAGGGCCTATAATCTCGATAGATAAACGCGGTACGTCTCCAGACGAGAAAGAAACTACCAGCCTATATGTACTGAATGCATCAGGTAAGAGTAGGGAGTTTACGCGACGCGGTCAGCTCGACGACGTCGAGTCAATTAATGCTTGAAATAAGCCACAGGAATTTAACTACAATGTTTTAATTGTCTAAAGCATGTTTTAATGATCTTACAAATGTTTAAATTGGCCTAAACTACTCCGACATTTAGCTGATGTTGTCATTCTGTCAACGTTATAAAACAGCTCCTATGGCTATGTCGCAACGAGCTTTCATATCGCGAGGAAGACGTGAAAATTACTCGTTTGACGGTGTCCCAACTGATGGCAACGCTGTTGACGAAACTTTTGTGACTACAAATTATTCATCCCCTTTTGTTTCGCATGACATATTTCTTTGTTTTCTAAGCGCGTCGTCGAGCTGGCCGCGTCGTGAATCGTAAACTCTCTAGTATCTATCATCCGACGTCCGAGGATTAGCCGTATTAACAGTCAAAGCTCTCACACGGCTGCACTCAGCGAATTTATACAAACGTATTTTCAATCCATTCACTTGTTTCGTATGATAATTAATATACATCCTATGGGCAACTAATAAATCTGTGATGAATATCATCATACAGGCGCACTTTATTACTTGTGTGGAATGCCTGACCCTCTCCCCACCCTTACCCTAAACGGGGCATTGTCCCCTATCCAAGGATGGTTCACTATAGATTCGATATTTACCTCAACCTCGGCGCTGCACGCACCTCGGTCAATAAATCGCTTAGTTCCCTCATGTCTTTATAACTCTAAACTCATATCTTTGAAGTTCTGTCTTATATCTGTCAAGTTCAGAATGTATTTAAACTTTTAGTAGTTGTAAGGGGCGGCAGTACACCATAGCTTGACTTCCGTCACACACTTGTCGACATTTAGAGTTTAGTGATCTGCTGCTGTTGCTTTTCACAGGGTCACAGGACAATATAAATCAAATTTGGAAGAGCGGGGTTATAAATTTAATCCAAACAAATATGTTTTGCATTGATTGTAGCTTTGAAGGCGGGGACGTAATATAGAGAGAGGGCTTAATAAATTTCGTTTGAAAGGGGCTTGTAGGTTTCATAGAAAATTTCACACTATTCAGCGAATGGTGCGTGTTGCGTACATAGATATCTTATATACACTAGATAGCGCATCTCTTTTTGTAAAATTGAAGCCAAGAATATTCCAGCGGTTACCCCCATTTGAATAGATGGCGGCCATGTTGGTCGTTCCCACTTGCTAATAAACGCTTAAAAACAACAATAACTTTCATCATTTGAATACTTTAAAAATGTATTTGGAATAGGGTTAACCTAATGTTTAAGTTCCCTGTTTAAGAAATAGAAAACATACGAATCTTCTCATTTCATGGGAACGACCTGAGACTGCAATCACGGCTTCAATTTTTGAAACGCAGAATAATTAGATGCTCTATCTAGTGTATATAAGATATCTATGGTTGCGTACAATGGCAATTTATCCCAGGAATCCTATTCCTTCATTGGCGTGCCACAGGTTCAATACTGGGCCCGCTATTATTCGTGATAGCTTTCAACGATAAGTTTATTATTATAAATTTAAAAGAAGGTAAAACTGAAACGCTCTTGTTTGTAACGAAAAAACGCTTAACTAAATTAAATGATCCATTGTCGCGGTGAGCTACAAAGAATCCACTCTTATAGTGTACAAACATCTTGGTGTTGAAATCAATTCGACACTGAATCTCAACTCGCATTTTGATGCCACTTTTAAGCGAGCATCATATAGTCATCATCAAGGCTTAGATTGTTGCACAAGCGAGCTTGTATGTTGGTAAGGAAGATTATGCATGGTGGCGATATTTGTGATCCATTGAGTGGTCATTTTAATCGAAATGAACATGGTAGAGTAACTCGAAACAGTGGTTACTTGGCGATCTTACCTAAAACTTAAAGAGTCATTGTCAACCACAATGCATTTGTTTACATCGATCTTACCGTCGGAAGTGAAAAATAACAGCATATGACGATTATAAACATTTCTTTGGTGCAATATTAATTTTACTATAAAAAAGTTAAAATGAGCAAGTATAACCACAGGACGGTAGTAATATATTATGGAAACCAAAAACCAAAACATCTATTATTCCGCCATTAAAATGGCCGCCAAGCAGGTTTGGGCGCACAATGCATTGTGGTTGACAATGACTCTTTAAAGCTAACTACACGCAGCAAGATCGATTGGCTTCCTTCCACAAGCGAGCATTGAAAATAATCTTTGTTGGCAGTGTTCATGATCCAAATTTTCCATCAGCTGTGGAGTTAAAGAAGAAGCGAGCCTGTATGTTGGTAAGGAAGATTATGCATGGGTGGCAATATTTGTGATCCATTGAGTGATCATTTTATTCGAAATGAATATGGTAGAGTAACTCGAAACAGTGGTTACTTGGCGATCTTACCTAAAATTAAAACTGAATATGCACGTAGAAGTTTTCACTTCATGCAGGGAGCTAAAGTGTATAATGAGCTCCCTTTAGAAATTAGACAGACTGGAAATTATAAAGATTTTGTAAATAAATTATCGAGTTAATTTTTACTCGTTTACACGGACTGGATTTTATGGACTCATGGACTTACCTATGAGTGATCGGACCTTTTTAGTCTATAATTATAGGTAGCTAGTAGTTTTTAAGATTCACATTGGACTTAAGTGTATATATCCTATGTAAGAGTTCGACCGTGACTGACAAACGAGACACAGTTACTGACATCAACATTCACATAACCAAACAAAGCCTAATTGTATACAGATACACCAAGTCCTTAACCTCTCTGTCGAAGGTTAACGGCAGAAGGTCCAAGGCCTACATACGTTCTTTGTAACTCAGCTCTCCTCTTCTGCTTATCATGATCCATCGCGTCGTCCGACGTTGCACTCTTTCAATCCGCTTTGAGAGTTGGATGTTATTTACGGGCGACCAAACTTCCGTTGCGTAGCAAAATTGCGATTTCACATGAGTCAAATAAAGAGTTCGCCTGGCTTTCATGTCTGTCAGTTGAGTACATGTTCGTTTTAGTACACCTAACCTTTTGTTAGCCTTGGAGATGACACAATTGATTTGAAGTTCCCATGAAAGTCCGGAGGAAGTGATGACGCCAAGATCCTTTTCACTGTCAACTCGAGTCAGACTTTCTGTTCCCAGTCTGTAATTATAAGTGACTGGAGTTTTCTTGCGTGTAATGGTGAGTACTTTGCATTTAGAAGAATTGAAACGGATGTTGTTTTGTACACTCCAGCAATTCAGATTTGTCAACGATTGTTGTAAACATTTGCAGTCATCAGTAGAGGTAATTGTATTGTGCAATTTAGTATCGTCAGCATACAGGGCTGTTTCAGTTCCATTTTGCACAACATCTTGCAGATCGTTAATGAAGATGACAAACAATAACGGACCGAGAATAATATATTAGTACATATAATAATATATTAATAATATATTAGTATTATATAGTATATTAATAATATAATATATGCGTTTTTAATGGCACACTATCACAAAAAATTGAATTACAATGTGCTTACAATAATTACATAACTAAGTTAATAAAGATAGAATAAGTTTAATACTATATTTACAATTTAAAAATTTAGGTGTGAGGAAAGTATATATTGTAATAGTTTAGATATTCAAAAACTAGTGTCATGATGACAAATTCAAAACTCGAATCATACTTGGGAAAAAGCTTTTCTGAAAACAATCAGTTCTACATTTGAACAATGACCAATTGTTAGCGTTACGTAAATCGTAGTTCACGTTTTCTCTAGTCTGAGGTAAGAGATAAAACAGGCGGTTGCCATCAATTATCTTTTTAATCGTTCTTTCACACAAAGCATCGCGTCTCTCATCTAGGCGAGAACAATGGAGCTGACTCAAAGCTGCACGGTAAGACCTGCCAGGGAAGATTATATTCAGTGCTCTTTTCTGAACTCGTTCAATTGAGTCCGCCAGATAAGCTGGTAGATTGTTATGCCATACAATGCAGCAGTACTCTAGTACGGAGCGAATGAGAGCATAGTAAATAAGGATCAGTTCATGAGGTGGGATTCCACCCCGTTTAAGAACTCTAAGAATATGAATAATACTATAATTATTATTAATATTCATAATATTATCATGATGAGCAATTATTAATATTAATATTAAAATTATTATTAATAATATTATTAATATTCATATTCTTATGATTTAGAGGATGAAATCCCTGCAAACCTAACCGTCGATACCTCGAAGTATGCCGATGACTGCACACTCGATCAAGCAGTTGGAGCCGGGGAAATAAGCCATGTCCAACAGGCTCTAGACATATCCAAAATTGGTCAGTGTCGAACAAAATGACTATCAACGTCAAAACAACAAAGAACATGTGGATATGCTTCACAGAATCAGTATTCTGTTTATATCGGTGATGAACTAGTTGAAAGAGTGGACAAATTTAAACTACTTGGAATGGGGCTTCAAAACAACCTCAAATGGAACAATCATGTTGAAAGTGTTATACAGAAAGCTAACCGTCAAGTATATATCTTAAGAGAATGCTGGAAAGCTAATCTACCTGTGGAAGTAGGTATTACCCTTTATAAATCCAACATTAGATCTATTCTTGAATATGCCTCACCTGTTTGGAGTGGCCTTCCAACCTATCTGGTAAATGAAATTGAACGAACCCAGACCCGCTGCCTCCGAGTTCTTGGTTATAACAATGACTGTCTACAAAGCCTCTCTGATCGAAGAGAAGAACTTCTGAAACGTGAAGCGCGGAAGATTATGAATGACCCTTCCCATCTTTTTCATACAAGACTCTTTAAATCAAATAATCCTTATGATTTACTGACAATTAGTAGCAAAAACACATTATCGCGAACCGAAAGACATAAACGTTCCTTCTTAGCTCGTGCAAGTGCACTTACATAGTTTTTAATTGTCTATACATACTTAATATTCTTATCTGTATATAATGTTCTATATATTTTTAACGTAATTTCAATCAAACTGTAGATCCATTGTACTCTTATACTTAAGATGGATAAATAAAGATTATTATTATTATTATCTGGCTTGTTTTTCACTCCACTTAATGACTTATTGTCACTTTATTCGTGTATTGTTCTGCATAGAAGGGGTTAATTTTGTAGGGGATTTTAGCCTGCATGAGATTTAGTTTATAGAAACTTTTTTCTCTCGTTGTTTGTTTACTGCTATAAAAGCAACATTTGAACGGAAACGAGAACGACTATACGATTTCCTCGCACGCGATCAAATCTCGTACTAACCGGGGCCCATAACTGGGGCACATCATATCTTGACTTGCCGTCGCACTCAGTCCATTTAACATTTAGAATTTAGTGAACTGTTACTGTTGCTTTTCCAAAGGTCACACGGACGGGGTATTTGCCAATATAGATCAAATTTGATATTTTTTCAAAACATGATATGACTTGGTGTTTAGCATATGCCGTTGATATACAGGGAAACTTTGGGTTTAATTTATACTTGTCAGCTTGAAAAATACAAGACATTTTGGGCGAATAACATTTGTGCAGGCAATGGTTGTTTACATAGCACTAATATTGCCATGCTTCAGTCGCAATTACTAAATCAAATGTTCCATTGTGCTTTTTCACTCACTTATCCATGTTATATATCCAGTCATCCATGGTGACTTACATTAGCGTTCATTCAAAAATTATTTCTGATTTTCTCTAGACCAACAATGAATGACTGTGAATATGAGCTGGTGGTCCTAAAACCTGAAGACTTTGAGGAAGTAGCCATGTTTCTCGACAATCATTTCATCACTCGAGAACCAGTGGTACGAATTATTATTTTCAGACATGACATGATTTTGTTACCTTGCTTCAGTTGCTTGAACTTTGTTTATATAACTACATTGCTTCTCTGCTTTATGAATGTTATTAGAGAGGTTCAGATATGACTACCGCTACCATTCACCAATCAAGTATGTTTAATCTCATTAACCATGCTATGAGAGAAGCAGAAGCCAAATCTGAACCTCTCTATTATAAAGGCTGATTTCCATCTGAGTGAAAAGGCTTGCGTGGGCGCTCGCAAAATATACCACAACGCCCGCGCATCATTTGTTAGAGATTCCTCTACATACAGTAGTTGAAAGAAGTTGAACTTTCGCATGCTATGCAGCCATAGAAATAATAGACCTAGAATGGTCACGTGACCGGTATCCACATTGAAAACAAATCCTTGTCTATTATTTCTATGTATGCAGCACGCAACAATAGGTGCAAGAACAGTATTACGTAACCTGTTATGGCGTTGTGGAATATTTCGCGTGCGCCCGCTCAGATGGAAATCAACTTTCGGTGGCGGTTTACATGATCCCGTTTTGCCGGGACAAGATGAGAGGGGGGAAAATTTTGACATATTGAAATAAGTCATGGTTCATGATTCAGCAAAACTGCTTAATTTTCCTAGAGATTGATTATAGTATAATTGCAACTACAAGATCTTTTCGACAACATTTCAGTCACTTCAACGGTTTAACCGGAATTTGAACCTTCGTTTTAAGCCTTATGACTTATTTCAGTACATCAAAATTATCCCGCCTTCCATCTCGTCTCGGCAAACCGGGATCATGTAAACAGCACCTAATTGCTTATTCAATAAATAATATCCTTTCACTTTGACTACGTCCACACTAATCCGTCTTCGATTTCCTTCGTTTTTGATATTTCGAAAACACATACAAATATCTGCGTCCACACTAGCGTTTTTTGGATCGTATTTTACTGTCCACACTAGCACTTAGAAAATGATACATTTTTTATCATTTTCGATCTTTATTTATTCATTTTATCGTTACTTATGCAAAAATCTTACAAGAAGACCAGGGAAATTTTTACGGAGAAAGAGATAAATTAGAGCATTAAGCCCCGTTTACACTACGCTCAATTTTTGGTACGGCACGGATAAAATTGGTACCCGTACCACTTTTTTTGTTCTTGGACTACCTATTTAGGTAGTCCAGGAACCAAAAAGTGGTACGGTACCAAAAATTGAGCGTAGTGTAAACGGGGTTTAGCTAAATAGATAGTCCAAGAACCAAAAAAGTGGTATGGGTACCAATTTTATCCGTGCCGTACCAAAAATTGAGCGTAGTGTAAACGGGGCTTAAATTACATTGTCTTTGCAAGTTATATGCTTGCAGATTAATCATCAATATATCCAGTGCGAGACTAGCAATTCATCTGAAATTCGGGACAAACACCGCGCATGAACGTCCGCGTTTTTAAAAACCTACACTAATCCAATACGCCCCCCGTTTTCCAAAATCTCCACTTTCAATTAAATCAGTTTTTGAAAAGCTCCGTTTTTATTAATGAATGTATCCGTTTTTCATCGTATTAGTGTAGACGATCGGTCAAAACGCAGTACAAAAGTATGCGTTTTCAAACGAAAACGGATATGGACGGGGCCCCTTAATGAATGCCCCATTTCTGTTCTATAACCATTTCCGAATTTCTTTGAGTGTGCATGAGACAATGAAACGAGGTCGTGGAGTTTGGCAATGAAAACTTACTAACTCAAGAGTAGTAATATAGGTAGTTTTCGAGCATGGTTTTTGAGGGGCCGCAGAATGAAATGAGGTGCCCCCATCATTATTTGTGTAACACGAGGGGGCGCAGGTGGAGGGTGTGGAGCATTATATATGCATGTTGTCATATATCAAGACTGGGAAAGTTTGGGCGAGTAAACAATAACTTTAACAACAAAAAACAATATTTTCTAAATACGTCACAAAAGGTAAATGTCCCTATAAAATTCGAACGCATTCGTTTGAGCATCATTTTGCTGTTCTTACTTGACACAGCAATACGATGGAGTGTCTACATGAAAACCCGCATCGTCTTATAATCCGTTCAGTTTCTAATTGGAAGGAATATATGCGAATGCAGTGACACAGGAAGTTCAGGGACTTTGCAAGGAATTAGGGACCGGTCATAAAGTATTTACTATGGGGTGTGGAGGATATTTATGGGGGTACGAAAAACCCCCAGAACCTCTGTGGGGGGTACGAAAAAAACCCAACAGAACTTCTAGGGGGTACCAAAATCTTAGTACTATAGGTAGGAAAAAAATTACATTTTATAATTATTGTTGAATATTGAATGTTTTGTGCCCAGATTTAAGTTTGGAAAGAATTGTTTTGCTATAATTATTATTAAATCAACACAAAGTATATATAAGTAGGATTCAGTATCCGTGGAGCGTTTGGAGTACAAATCGGATACATCTGAATTGTCAATGACAATGCTAACAAGCTGAAGCTCACACCATTAGAATCTGTTAATGATTTAAGGGGGGGAGGGGTATGAAAATTTTCACTTACATTGAAGGGGGTTACGAAAATTTTTCCATAGGTTTTTGGGAGGGTATGGAAATATGTACTTGAAATTTCATTTATCCTCCACCTCCCTCTAGTAATTACTTTATGACCGGTCCCTTATGTTGTGGTTATAAAATCGATCATCCTAGTCAAAGACAACACGACTGCCTTATGATGGACGAATACGAACGATGGCAATTGTGTGGTTTAGAAGCGTCGAGCGAGTAAACACTGGTTTGGAATGAATTCACTGAGCCCACATTAAGAGTATACTAAAACTGAGGGTCGAAAGATGGAAAATGGAAAAAGATCCAGATACAACATTTGTCTATTCGTTGATATGGAACTACACTAAAATAATGCATGAGAACCGTGAACTACAATATATACTGAACTATTTGTCTCATTGCATGAGACGAGAGTCGAGACATCATTTACAATGCTTCTGAATACACCTCCGATCCCATAACCTCTTTGAAAGCTTTTGAAAACGTGTCTCAAGAAATGGTGTCTCAATAGTTTTTCGTCTATAAGACGTGTACCTCGCGGTATATCGATGTGTTCAGTTCAGCTTCACACAGTCAACTGATCAAATACCACTCTGACTCTGTTCACCTATTTTATGGTCAAAAAAGGGCCTTTTATCTGTATTAATATCCGTAATTTCATCACAATAACAATATGGACAGCACGCGGTCACATGCGCGAAGTTTCCTTCGTGCAGTTTGTATAGGAAATTACACGGTTCGAGAAGTATTAATAAAAAATCGCGCGCGTGTTTGGCGAAATATTTATACTGAATACTGCGAGTGCGTAGCACGAGAAATATTTTTTTTCATTTGAAATGACAAATCATGCAGCGACATCTGGTACATTTCGGATGAAAATCCGTCCATGCGCATACAGGGCATGTTCCCAAATGGGAGATGTCTGAATCTTTGTTACAACTGTTACAAAGATTTTGTCTTCAGGCTCATCCTCGGATCAGTCCTCAGACTGTGTATCCACATCCTGCCCTGACTCCTTGTGGGTCCTAACATTGTAAGGATCCGCTTATTGACAATTAGGTTTTTATCAGTTTCCAATTATACAAGACCTTTATAAATATCTTCAATCGAGCCGGTTCTGCAATTTCAGAATTATAATATTTAAAGTTGTTTACAAAATTTATAACTGGTGAACACTACTGAACAGTGCTCATTGAAAGACATGTATAATTGCTGCCGAAGGCAGCACTCCTAATCTTGACATGAAGGTTCTCCAGAGTTCACTCGACCAGTCTTTCGCGCCGATCTATGTGTTGTCGAGATCAAGATCTTGTGTCTGTCCATATTTAAGATGTCGTAATTCCGGGGGGACACCGGGGGGGGGGGGGGGG
>CACRXK020008649.1:2921-14763 GCA_902702795.2 Paramuricea clavata | reverse complement strand
TATTAAGCCAGATTTTCTCTAATACGCTACATGATTACATCACAAGGTTATCAGAAGTAAATCAATATTGGGGGTTCAAGAATAAATCTGAATCACACTTTTCTAGGTCTTTTGCGTGTTTTGCTTATATATGAATGGAAATTATTGGGGGGGGGGGAGATAAAGTATCTCCCCCTCCCCGCTTCCAACAGTCTTGCATCAGAGATAATTATTAAATTACATTATAGATAAAATTAAATGTACTATTTAAAACACGAGTAGGAGTGTTTTATCAGATATAAAACGCGAGGCGCAGCCGAGCGTTTTATGTCTGATAAAACACGACAACGAGTGTTTTGAATAGCTTAAAATACGACTACAAAAGAATACTAATTAGGATGAACCATTATATAATCATACTAATTAGGATGAACAATTATATAATGCCACATGCTTTATCAGGTATAAAGTCCCTCCACGTGACATATTATGGCTGATATGATTTGCTACAAGGTTTATGAATTATTAATGACTATCTTAAGACATGTATAGAAAACATAGTGGAAATAAAGCTTGCATTACACCTGAAAACGGATTTTATAAAAACTTTTTTTTTAATATAATTGTGGAAAATATTTAAAACACATCTGTGAACACGTTGTATGAATTAATAGGTGATTCTAAAATATTTTTTAAATTTCTGGCACTTACACCGAGACGGTAATTACTTACAACGAGACGGTAATAACTAGCATACTCTTCATTCAAAAACGTTTCTCGTACAGTGACGTTTATAACATTAGGCTATATATAAAAGGTCCTCCCCCAAGATTACTCTATAACAAACATTGATGTTTAATATGTCCCCCTCCCCACAACACGCCACTGATATAGTGGGAAATGTCGAGGCTTGTTTCTTAACTTTTTCACGGTAACGAGTTTCAGTATCCAGGGACAGACATTTGACTTACTTTAGAATTTATGTTACTGCAATAACGGTCATCTGCAAACTTCAGAAATAAATCTGCCAGTGGCGTATCTGCGTTTCTATATCGATATCCTCGATCAGACAGGGTAGAAAGTTTCAATTTCTTTCTTTTAGAAGCCATGATGATGAATTAAAATTACACTTTTCCAACTAAAATATATTGTTGCAACTCTCCGAGTTACGACTTCTCCCTTGAATTCCAAACACATACTGTAATGCTTGAAAATTCCTCCTAATACCCTAAATCAATGGCATGGAAATATTACCTTTTAAAAACATAGGTGTTGTAATCTCATAAGAAATCCTTATAAGCAAGAAGTAGAGATCAAATCAGTTGTTATCAGTATCAACGCACATGGTTGTAATCATGAGTTTGCACGTGACTATATAATCTCTACACGCTTTGATTTATTAGCATCGAAATTTAAACCTCTTATCCAGCACCGCTTATATGATGTTAGCCTAGTCATGTTTCAAACCGGTTGAATTTGCATGCATGGGAAAATAATTTTACATTTATTTAAAGTATAAAAGCATTTCAAGACTTTACATTTTCCTTGTTCCATACAGACTAATTTTTCCAAGAAAGCCAACCAGAATCATTTCCAGTCCACTACAACTCTTTAGAAAATATAAAGCAAAATAAACTCCGCATAAAACTGATTAGATTTTAAATTCCCTCTCGAATCACATTGTAATGTAAAATATGAACAAACTTACTTGACATTTTTACTGCAACTCTGTCAGTTCAGTATAGCCAGCTATGTCGTTCTGTAAAACAATGCCTTTCTCTCTGAATACTGCCTAAACAGTTTTCTAACTTCCTGTCTAGGAATTACGCAATTTTCAAAATATTTTGATATATTTCACAGAAATAACAATTCTACACATCAGTTGTTAATTCTACACATCAGTTGTTACATTTTAATCATTTTATTGTGTATACAGCTATTTCAATTAAGGTTGTCCACGAGTAAAGCGGAAAAGTTGAATACGAGCGCGAAAGGCTGCTGGGAACCGCTTTGAAAATTCATTAATATGTTAGCGATTCCCAACAGCCTTTCGCGCTCGTATTTGACGTTTCCGCTTTGTTCGTGGATAACCTTAATTGAAATAGCTGTATATAGCGTGAAAAGTTCAAACTATGGCATTTCTTGTACTCAGGGCAACGTCACAAGGATTATTCAACTATGACGTGAGAAGGATTAGGATTATACAATAAGGATTGTGGCTGTGGTTTTACAAAAGGTTAGGATTTGGGTTATGGCAAACGTTATGGTTAGTTTTTCCTAAAAACATTAGTGTCCTGTATCGATCTGTAATTAACTTCAATGGAAGTGAGTTTCATGCTGAAGCAATTTTTAACTGCGAATGGAAAATACCTCTGAAAGACATGCTGTTTAGTAACTTGACTGCTGCCCTGTAACGCCTCTGACTCGACCTTCAAAACGTCTGTCATAACCTTGTTCCTCGTTTTCCATTCTACACGCCATTGGTGAACGCTTGAAAGAAAATTAGAAAGCAATTATTAAATTATAGATATGGATGGAATATTTTTTAATGCGGATAACAAAATTACATTTCTCGACAGCCATTTAACTAAACAGAGACCTGCACAGAAAACTATACAAGGAGCCACTGGAAGACGGGGAAACTGAAAGACGTTTTAGACAGATTTGTCCAGCATCACGAACAAGATACGCCCCTCTTTTCTGACATGCAAATTTATGCTATTCATTCATTAATATGTGTAAAAAGCAGGAAAGGCGTCTCATATTCAAACTTGGTATATTACTCGTCGTCCACAATTATTGAATGAGCGATTCCCTTTCATCTAGCTCGTAATCTGTCATTCCCTTCATTTACATCTCATTAAATAATCACCGTATATCATATTTTCTCATTTCATCTTCCCTTCAATTGCAGTCCATAGAATTTTGTAATTTGTCTTATAATTTAGCCTGCGTGCAGACAGCTATCTTTGTTTATGTATCTATATTGTTGTACACCTCCAAATCATATTGGTTTTGGAGCGTGGGAAAAGAGTTACTGATTAGCCAAATTTCAAGCTGCCGGTGCGTTCACGTACGCAATTAAGTTTTTAATTAATGTACTATTTAAAGGTCTTTTAAAAGTTTCACTGATTACTGACTTTGTTGCTTATGTAAAATTTATGTTTTGCCGTTGGTAGTAAATGTTTCTGACTTGTTTATTAAAATACAGAAACCATTCTTGTCAAACAAATGCAAGTATCGCAATAAGTATAAAACGTTCACACAGCGAGACAGATAATTATGCAGTTCTTGAACAAAAATTTTTAATCCTTCAAATGAAGTCTAACTTTGCTTGTTTATAACAATTCAGTGTAAGGTTTAGGGGCTGATTACATGGAAAGTTGTGTATATTGTATTTTTGCAAAGCAACCAATAGCTATGTTTTCATTTAACTATTGTGTAATGTCACGACTGAGTAATCAAAGCAACACATCGCTATTAGTTACCGACCATTTTTTGCATAAACCAAGACATAAATATAGATAGTGAGGTCTATTATTATTATTATTATTATTATTATTATTATTATTATTATTATTATTATTATTATTATTAAGAACTTTATTAGCATGACCTTAACTAATTACAGGTATATTGCTAAAGTACATTACATAGTAAAGATTATAAGAGTAACAATAACATAAACAAATTATGACTACGGAGTAGTTCATATACCTAATAGTTTTTTTCGTGAATAGATAATTGAGTAACACCACATGCTATGGGCTTTGTATCTTAAGGCATTTGTCTCTGACTTTAAAACATTTTGCAATAAAATTTGAAAATAGATTTGTTAATACTGGCCAGGTCTGTGTTTGAAATTATATGTGTCAACAAATCTTCCCTTGAATCTCTAGAGGTTGATTCATTTGAAAGAAAGTTTGTAGTATGTTATTAGAGTTGTTTCTTATATTTTCATATTTTTGATATTCAAAAGCAACGTGAAATTATCTTCGATGGAGTTCAGATTGCAATGTCTGCATATTCTTTCTTCTTTAGGTATTTGTTGGTATCGACCGAGTTTTGTGTAAAGTCGTCTTTGACATGGGTTTTTTATTTTGGTTAGATATTCTTTCAATTTATATTCTTTTTTAATTTTGTTGTAAAAAGAAAGTTTAGAAGAATTGTTACTTGATAGATTTACAGTATTTGAATAAAAAGATTCTTTACCATTTAGGTATAATTCTTTGGAGCTGAGAAATGCTTGCTTCACAAGTGTAGAGTTTGGGAGTTTGTATAAATTTGTATTATTATGTCTGCATAAAGTTCCCTAACCTTCTAGAATACTATTGACTATGACCTACCCTAACTTTAGGGTTAATCCTACCCTAATTCGGAAACAGTTCTTGATTTGTGTGAAACCAAGTTACTTTATTAATTTTTATTTTGAATTTTAAATTGATACTTGAAATTTCAAGCTGGTACGCTTGGAATTCTAAAGAAATGCAAATGTCTCAACATATATCAGATTGTCACAGATGATGGCTCAAATGGTATTGTCAAACCAAACTAGTTATCTCCTTATAAGGATGTTGAGAGGCTGCCTTTTGAGATCAAGCGATGTTTTGAACACAATACATATTACGACAAATCAAGGTGTTGTCTCAAACACAAAATACAGTTGACGCCGTCTACATCAATTTGTTACAGAATCTTCAAAGATTACCTATAAGTCACCATTTGTCAATTTTGGTAAGCCTAATTTCATCATTCTTGTAATATTTACTAACTAATAATATCTAATCACTTTACAACTGCTAAGAACTCGCTGCCAATCTTTTTTATAGGCTTGAGTGCTCAACAATTAGACCAGTGGACTAGATTTTTAAAGATTGACAGTTGATAATCTGTCACCATCCCTCGACTTTGGTAAGTCTAATTTTACAATTCTTGTAGTATTTAAATAACTCATACCTAATCGCCATCTCTAACAATTACCCTCTGGTTGGCAGACTGGTGAGTGGACTGGGTACCGGTGGTGGTGTTCCAATTATTCTTGGTCAGGTGGCCATACAAACCGAAGTAGAAGACCGTGGAGCAATATTTGTATTGCTCGAAGCTGTATATTGCGTAGGGGCTACTTTTGGTTCTCTCGTTGGAAGCTTTATTGTATTTGATGTTACAATTTGCGGATGGCATATCAATCAAGGCAACTCACCGAGGATTATGTTAACATAGATTATCGTCTCCTTAATTGGACATACCGACCGCCAAGAATAATAATATATTGGTTGTTGACTGGAACTGCTGGATTTATAACTTGAGCCCCATTGTTGTTTACATTGCTTCCTTGAAATGCTTGCTGAACGATTATCATCCTAAATATCATCATTATCAGCTGAATTTAAATAAATGACGTTTATGACTTGGTTACAACGCAGCCCTCGAAATTCTCAACGTTAAAGATTAACAGCAACTCATAAATGATAATTTACTCGAAGTTGAACTCGTTTTCGACGGCATTTTGCTGACGAATAATCAAAGATTTACTGTGACTATATTCCACTTAAGCGTTCGTCGTAGTACGTGTAGACATGGAAATTTTGTAAAACCATTTAAATGTTACGCAGTAAATCAACAAAAGGATATCATTCAGTTTTGTTTATGATGTAATGTACATTTCAGTGAGGTAAACAGTTCTCATATAAAATTTAGAAAGATTTAAATTTTTCTGTGCGTACAGGCTGACGTATGAAAAACTCTGCTGAAATGCAGCCTTTATAATGTGCTATATATATATATATATATATATATATATATATATATATATATATATATATATATATATATATATATATATATATATATATATATATATATATCGCAAAAACAATTCAGTTTTTTCAGATCATGATTTCAGGTTTCAAAAACCATTGTCATCGCAAACAATACAGAAAACAATTCAATTGGTCTCCATGCAAAGCTGCCAAGAACTAAGAAATTGTAAGAATAGTCTTGTCTTACCTTCATTCCACTTTGCGTTCGTTCCATTCCAGTGATTTTATCTTTAACTTAATTTCGGTGACTATTTTGCAGTATTGATGTTAAGATATCTTAGAGATGACACAGTGTACGTTTTGATGAACTGTAATTAATACAGTGATCATAAATAGATATCTTATAATTTCCAAAGCAATTATACCTGTCGTCATGCAATTCATAAACATTCATAAATAGACATTCTGTAAAATTTCTTTCCGACAGTAGATATGAAAAATTTGTCATTTTTAACGATAGCGTGCACTCAAGCGTAATTGCGTTGTTACTAAATTTTTTCCTTGCCGCACGAGCGTCTGTTTAACAAGAAAGGATTTTTCCTATATGGACTTCTGGCCGAACGGTAGGTATGCCTTTTATACTTACGTCTGTAGTAAAACGAGACCAATTAATAAAAGTTTGCCTAGCAAGTACTGCAGTTTAGAACGAAAACAACGGTTTCTGTTTATAGTTTAGGTTTCTTCCTGTGGCAACACTGGATCATAAGAGATGATCCTTACTGCACCTCTAGGGAGAACAGTTTAGAACTGATAGAGATATCCAGTATAAATAAAGTTAGTTTAGGTTTCCTCCTGTGGTAACACTTGATCGATTGGAAATGATTCTTACTGGAGGAAACCTAAACTAAACTAAGTTTATTTACATGTATACTGGATAGCTCCATCAGTTATAAACTGCTCTCCCTAGAGGTCCAGTAAAGATCATATCGTATTGATCTAGTGTTACTACAGAAGGAAATCTAAACTAAACTAACTTTATTTATATTGGATAGCTCTATCATTTCTAAACTGTACATGCTCTTCCTACAGAGGCCCAGTAAGGATAATTTCTTATTGATCTATAGTGTTACTACACAGGGTCTAAATTTTTCAGGATCTTTGTACATAATGATCAACAAGTTTTTCATTTAGGTTCGTGACTGTCCGCCATGGTGCGTCATAAGGGGATAGTGAAATTCGGTTATGCTCGCCAATTTATGGCTGGGTGTGAAAATTACCTGATTGCCCCTACAGCGTGGTATTATGTCAGGTCACTGGGCCAGAATGAGGTATTACAGTACAACTGATACAATTTTTACCGTTCTTTTTGTGCATTCAATATTTATAGTGCACAGTGCAATTTTGTATGACACATTTTTCGCGTCAATTCCAAGCAGCAATGACCATACAGGAGCTGATTCAAAGAGGCAGTTCATATGAAGCTGGGCTGACCCGGTTAACTAGGATAAAGCTCTCGACTTTGGTAAACATGATAAACATCCAAAATGACATTAGTTTAAAGTAACAGTAAAAAGTTCACTTAAACGATCTTTTATGGAAAATAAGTTTCGTAATACGATTCATCCTGGTCCAGTTCACAGGCCCAAAATTACTGGTTGAAGTCACATTTTCCCACCTTTGTTAATGATTGAGCGGCACATAAAAAATGGAATTACGCAACTAATCACTAATGTGTCTTGTCAAACAATAAGCTTAAAACAGAAATGACAACATTTCAGTATCAACAATATTTAATTTTATCCCATTTAAAAAGACCTTGGTCCGATATTTCTTTGCATAAAGACCTCGCGCTCGGTTAATAAGAAGTTAATACTATAGAGGAGGGAAATTGTTTGAAAACGGAGGGCTTGGTGTCTTCGTGTGAACACAAACGTGTTTTTGTACCGCTTGCAAACCAAGCATCTCAAGGTCTTAAAACAATAAAGCCGAATGTTTTTCGTCCAAATTTCACTGCTCTATTTGAATTAAATATTTTGGGTTTACATGAGTGCTAATTTAATTTGTAAACAAACTGTAACGACGTAGTGTGAATACACGTAAATTCTTCCCGACAATTTTTCTTTTTAAGCTGTTCCTTGCTTTCGTGTTATCTTCGTTCAATGTTTCTGCAGTAATTGGCGGTCCGTTATTTGGTCGTATTGTTGACCGGATTGGACATCCACGCCTTGTTTTTCTTTTCACTTGTTGGTTGAAAGTTGTCTCATACATACTTTACAGCATTAACATCTCAGCATTTTTCCCTTTGATTGGCAGACTGATCAGCGGACTGGGTTCCGGGGGCGGTGTTGCAATTATTCTTGGTCAGATAGCCGTACAAACCGAAGTGGAAGACCGTAAAACAATATTTGTATTGCTCGAAGCTGTATTTTGCGTAGGGGCTACCTTTGGTCCCGGCGTTGGAAGCTTTATTGCATTTGATGTTACAATTTGGGGATGGCATATCAATCAAGGAAACTCCCCGGGGATTGTATTAACCATAGTATGGAGTATTTTCTTGATTGTGACAGTATTATTACCTAAGGACTTCTGGGTTGAAATTGTGAGCGACGATGAAGGAAGAATTACCGATAATCGAACTTTCATCCAAGATGATCCTAAAGGTGACCGAAGATTGACCGAAGTCCACCCGAAAGACGACCGAAGTTTGGCCGAGTACGATCTGAATGTCGATCGTTACTTGACCAAAGAGGATGCTATCGCCGACCGAACTGTTGCCGATAATGATGACGAAAGCAAAGCAAAGATTGAATGGAACTCGCGGATTTTATGTCTGCTTTACCTTACAATTGCAGACGAAATTTTCTCGAGTACTGCGACATTCTATGTTCCCGTTCTGGCATTGAACCATTTTCATCTTGAACTAATCCACGTTAAATTACTCTTCCTGAACTGTACCCTGTTCAGTTTGCTTCTTTTCATTCTATTCTCGCTCGCCTCGGACTATTTTGATGAACGCAAAATATTCCTGGTTGCTTTGTCGATGCAAATTGCAGCCATCGTGGTGCTAACATCGATTGGATTTACCTGGGATTACATCACAAGTGCTCAAAACTACATATTATTGCTGTATATATGCCTTGGCATGCCTTACTTCGCTTATCCGCTCAGTAATTCCATTCTGTCGAAGATCACTGACGCGCGCAACGCGTCGTTCTATCAAGGCGTGTCATACGCAGCATTGCAATCGGGGATCCTGATCGGCCGTGTCGCTGTCAGTTTCGTGAACACAAAAGAACGTTTGATAATTTATTGTGTTGTGTTAATGTTGCTCTGGTTGCTTGGCTTGATATGGTTTGCTGTACATTACAAGCAATTTGTTGCAAGCGAAGAAAAACATCAATAGATTCTCAGGAAATTTACTGTGATTTTAGTTCATGAAATTTGAATGTTTCGGATTTACAGTTATATTTTTGTTTAGAAAACTATCAACTGCAACAGAGTTGCTGTTCATAGGGTGCTTTCCGAGGCTGTTACTGATTGCGAAGATCGATTTTTAAAAATTTAAGAATTTCAATTTTCTGAGGGGGACGGTTGTAGGGGGGGAGGGTGTTTCCCCCTCCAATAAAGTTGGGATACGTCCCCCCAGGATTGACTCCTGTGCTAATGATTGTAAAAAGATTTTAGTAAGGAAAGGCACAAGGTGCTCGACCAACAGTAATTAAAGTGAGGAAATAATGTTATTATTAAAATTATTTTGATAATATGTCGTAGTTTAGTATTTACTGTGAGATATCCAACTACCTGAAAAATATATTTCGACATTTCGAACCAAACTAACTTCACAACGAACGACCTTCCATCGCAACGTCGAAATTCTGGTTGTATTTGTTAGATAGTTGTATCCCTCTCTATCCCCAGCTATCACGCATCTTATTACATTAATTCACCACACCCAAACACTAAAATCAAAATATGAATAAACAACTCAACAGAATAGCAAGATGAATCATCGTGAAATTAATTTTTTTGAAAGTATTGCCTACATAACATTTTAACAAATATACATAATGAAAATCAGAATATTTCTAAAAAATAGTTAAAAATAACTTATATTAACATAACATGCAAATTGTCAAGTTCAATAGTTGATCGTCATATAACAATCATAGTTTCTTGTTTTTGACGTTCATTTATAAATTTTCATAGATTAGTCTTAATATCGGAAGTAATGTTGCAAATTTTTACGCAGCTAATTACTAGCGAGAATGAGACGAATTTCGATACTAAGATTATTAAAATTGGTCCAGTAGAATGAATGTTATGGTATTTAATAAACTAAGGGGTAAACCTATTAATACAAGTCATGCATGATTTCAATGGTTCATTGGGTGATCCAGACTTTATTTTAAAACTGCCAACAGATTATTGACTCTACGAGACCACTTTTAATAATCTTAGGATCAAAATTCATCTCTTAGATTCAATGTTCCATGCCTACTCGAAATTTCACTAAACACTATCGTGCAGCAGACGGTGGTGAACCTGCAGTTATCAGAGTGAGAAAATAATTTGAGTTGTTTTCATTGAATGAAACTGTGTTTTTGAGGCGAATGAATTAAGAGACGTAGTTTAATTTATTTCTGTTATAAGTATGAATATTTGTGAAGTTGACGAGCATCTACTGCCCTGTAACTATACCATACTTACTGTTGTATATGTTATTGTGTATACCCAAAATTTACATTCCACAATATTTTGTTAAGTTATAAAAGACAAAGATTACAATATTAAGGTTTCTATTCAATGATTATAAAATCTCGAAAATGTTGTAGAGCGTATCTATAAGAACTAGTTGCGAGATTCACTACAGCAGTTGCGAAGCGTCTTTTCTCTTTCATTCCTGGCAGTTTTTTCCACTGATCATCTCCTATTGTGAAACTTTCTACACGGCAAAAAATGCCGAGTCCGCTGCTCAACAGGATTGAACAATGTTTTGCTGCCCACGTTGTTCACACTTGTCAACACTATTGAACAATATTGTTGAGCCTGAATCGGGTGCAACAATATTGTTAAATATTGTTGACAACTGTGAACAATGTGGGCGGCAAAGCATTATTCAATCCTGTTTTCATCAATATTCCATCAACCTGAGCGTTTTTACGCGTGTACTGAGTTGAGATTTTCCTTCTCCGAGTACAACAATGACGTCATGCACGATGACTGCTGAGGCACCACGCCTCTTATGTTTCAATGAAGGTAATCTTTCACTTCGGTGTCACAGTGATATGAGTATCCGCGTGTTTTGTGTATCCCCACACTAATATCCCTAGCGATAAAAGTACCCCCGGTGGGGATACCTACAACACTAGAAGCGAAAGGGATGCAATATTCAAAATATGAGCAGGAGGAAAGTCATTTATCTATGCCTTTATTTTCCGGTATTAAGTATTTACTTTTTTACAGTTATTAAATGCTGCAGTAAATGTGTATAATGTGACTGTGCTTATGTTGTAAGATAATATGTTCGCGTCGCATAAATTGGTATAGAACATAGTGTAGAATTACTCTTAACATTAACTCATATGGCTCCGTATTATTTGATTTCCGACGTATATGACAGGAAGTTTAAATATTACAGAACTCCGCGAGTATTTGCAGTAGAAATACGAAAGTACCACCAAAAAATCCGCTTGAAAAGTTCTATGAAATCGAACAATGTAAAATAGCCATAAATTATAAACTAGGCATACTTGAACAATGTAAACTAACCATACCATTTATATACAATAAACTCGAAGAATGTATTAATTAAACAATGCATCACTAAGCCGTACCTTTCGCCGAATATAACTTCGGCCCCTTTCAACATATCTTTTTGGTATTAGTCTTGTTCGAAACACAATCCAACACATTATTTAGAGTGTTATTTTCAAGCTTGTAAGTGCAGTTCTGCATGTTTTATTTCCCGCGAAATGTTAGGGATATACTTGTATCCCTAGTGATGTGGGAATGTAGGGTGGTTCTTTAGGGATACGCAGAACACGACCGCCATATTGCCGGGGATACACATATCCCTAGTGAGGTGAGCATGGGGATACACATAT
>CACRXK020008648.1:0-20426 GCA_902702795.2 Paramuricea clavata | reverse complement strand
AAAGACATAACAAGCAACTCCCCAGAGACATCCAACATTTTTGGAACAAAACGTAACAAAATAGTATCTTTGATACTGTGATGTGTATTTGCAAAAAGCAATATTATTTCCTCCATTAAAGAACAATATTCATCCTGCTCTAACCGAGAAATAATCAACTTTGTTTTGAACCCATGAAAAACATAAAAAATAGGTTATTTAAGAAAAATTGAAGCGCCTGCCTTGCATGGTCTTTCATGTACCTTAGCTCTTAAGTTTGCAAAGACCTATTAAATACTTACATAATTTCGAACGTCCATATTTCAGGAAACAATGAGTTAAGACTTACATGTAAGATGTCTAAATCTACGCCATATCCCTTACAAACCCTAACGACAATTCGCTGAAATTCAAGTTACCCTGATATGTCATTAAGCAAACAAACGCTGGAGTTAAAATTTGATACGCCGATTTTCGCTAATTTTAGACACATCCCAAAATATGCTCCCGATTTTGAACATTAATATCTCCGTGAATTTTTAAGTAAAATGCAACTGTAATATATCAAAATCTAAGTTAGTCCTTCCTCTATTTAATGCAAGTTACTTCTGTTTGATAGCTTTACTTGTTTAGAAGTTATTACAAATCAAACCGGAGTACTTTTTTTTGGGCCACCCGGTATATATATATATATGTATACATATATGTATATATATATATATATATATATATATATATATATATATATATATATATATATATATATATATATATATATATATATATATATATATGTTAGTTGTGTAATTGTACACTCTGTAATAAGTTAAGATGAAAATGTTCTAGAGTGTGTATTATATAATTTCCATACCCAGCGCAAGGGTATGCCGCGGCTGGGTCTTGAACCCGCGACCTTTGAATTACTAGATCGACGCTCTACCAACTGAGCTACACGGTCAGACGGATTTAAGACTGGAAATTATGAAATATATTATGAAATATAACACAACTAACATATATATATATATATATATATATATATATATATATACATATATATATATGTATATATATATATATATATATATATATATATATATATATATATATATATATATATATATATATATATATATATATATATATATATATATATCGATAAACAGTTTGAGTTTGAAATAAAATTATTTTAAATTGTCGCATTCAAACAACTTTGCTTTCTTTTATATTTAAACATTTGAATTTAATAAAAAAGGTTAATCAACAAAGAAACAATGAAATTATTTGCTGTCTTTTTCATATAAAATATAGGCAACAATCAGCTTTTAAAGTCGTTTTATTAGCAAACAATTATGCATCAATATTTAAATCAAACCTACCTTCGCTAACGTCGGCGCCTTTACTCCCTTCTTTTAGCAATTCTTTCGCCTTTATTTTTTTAAAAAGCTTTTGAAATTCACAAATTTAATCTTGCAAAAATGAAATATATTTCCAAGAAATCATCAAATCAAGAAATGTTTGGAATTTCGGTGTCGTCATGCAGTCATTATTAAAGGAATACCGAATGTTTTCCGTGCATGCAGGATTGCGTGATCCATGCACGTGGGATATTGCGAGACATTCGGAAAGCGTAAAAAATACGCGAGCCGTAGGTGAGTGAATTTTTACGCTTCCGAAAATCGAGCAACATCCCAAGTGCATAGATCATGCTATCGTGCACGGGAAAACCATTTGGTATTTGTTTTATAAAATTACTACAGTGGAGCAACGGTCAACTTGATTAAATTTAGCTTTACAAGCAGATCTAACGAGTGTAAGTAGGTGGTCGACAGGCTCGGGATTACAGTTTAATCTGGAAAAATGTCACGTACAGTCTATAACTCGCAAAAAAAGTCCAGTTATCTCTACCTATACAATAAATGGGGTGCCACTTAAATCGACGCGGTGCGAGCGGGATCTTGGTGTTCGCGTTTCTTCAGACCTCATATGGAAGGAGCAGGTTATGGGACAAGCTGCAAATGCAATGAAACTTCTTGGTTATATTCGAAGAAACACGCGTAGTATCAACAGTACATCAATTAGGAAATCAATGTACCTTGCGTTGGTTCGCCCACACATTGGCTATGCTACGCAAATCTGGGCACCTCAATCCATCGACCTCATATTAAAACTCGAACGAATCCAGCGAAGGGCCTCAAGATATATTTTAAACCTACCATTCAGCAGCTGTGAAGATTATAGTTCAAGCCTACAGTCACTGAATCTCTTGCCTATATGCTACTGGCAAGAATATTTAGACCTTGTATTTTTTTACAAATCAACCCACGGCCTGGTGAACTTGAATCAATCTGTTTTACCTCATCTCCGTAGTACCAGGTGCACGCGATCAACGAACACTGATATCGTAAAATATGATGTTCCCAAATGTAAAACTACTACATATCAACACTCGTATACCATCAGAGTCACTCGCATATGGAACCTTCTGGCTAAAGATATAAGAACAAGCACCTCTAGCGATGGTGTGAGCGTTTTTAAATCATTTTTATTAACTTACTATTTCACTACTTTAAAGAATACTTTTAATATAGACGATCCTAGAACTTTTAAAACTATTTGTTGTAAATGCAACACAGCTCGTAGTCTCCGAAGGGAGGTTGTCTGCTGTTTTTAACTAGATATTTCTATACTCATACTTAATTAATCTTATAATAATGTATATATACCATATAGTTATAGTGATATCTATGTAATATTATTGGGACCGCTGTAATTGGCCTCAAGCTGTTGCGGTTGCCCTACCATATTTGGTAAAGCTTTTAAATAAATAAATAAATAGATAAAATGTGCAGTTCTCACAACAATCGTGAACTAACCAATCGGAGAATCGCTACTCCACGCTATTGAAAACAACAACAATTAATGTGAACAGAATTTGATCGCAAATCCGCGAACTTGATATACATGCAGGGAAAATACAGAGACTTTTTCGATAAAATATGCGAAATTTTAAATGAAAAACCCGCTAAACAGAGAGCCAAAGTAAAGATTCTCGACCTGAATACTTGAAGTTTGCGAAGCGTTTGAACTTTGAAGCGAGAGATGTTGTACTTGCCATGGTCTGATGAATTTCAACGCTATGCATTGCTACTTGCTGAACAGCAATGTATAGTTCAAGAAATTTATTCATACAACTAACCCAACGTCTCAATAATTGCAAACTTACCTCTTTATATAGAAACTTTACAATGCGAGTATATTTGTAAAATTATGTGCAAGAATTTCTGGTCAGAATTTGCCAATACAAATTGCGTGTTTCTCTGTAGTTATTATTTAAAATGCGATTCATAAATTTTACCAAACAGTGTTCGCTACTCATGACAGTCCGCCATATTTTTTATTTCTGGCGATGTTTAAATTTCAGTCCCCTAAATTGTGTAGATGATGCATGTAGATGATGGTCAAATTCAGAAATTTTAACAACTTAACATCATTTTCTCACTTTGATGCATAATTTGCTGTTTAACCACCTACTTCAGATAGTTCTTAGGGACCTCACGAGGGAGGGGGACAATATAGTCAGTTGCTATTATGTATCACACAAATATCTGTCAACGTACACTCATGCTCTTCCTTATACCACTTGAGTCTCCCACTCACCACGTCGCTTTATGAAAATATTTTGTTCAAATCCTATTTTAAAAAAGTCAACCCCATACTTGATATGCTGAACAAAGACCTTTAAGATATATCCTGCAGCAATTAGTGGGCGTAAATACTTGCATGCTGTACCATTCAAGTACATTGATGCTGCTTGTGAGAAAAACTACCAACATCATATAGAACAATATAATTTACCTTGCTCTTCATGGACAGGATAAACCAGTGAATGTAAGAATACGGCCAAAGCCATTGAATCCAATGGACCCAAGTGTAGCTAATTGCAATTCATCTAGACCATGGAACTGGATGGACACATGTTAATTATAATGCTTCTCAACATCGTTATATATCAACCTTAAATACTGCGCTTGTTTTTTTGGGCGATTTCGTCCTCGTCACGAACATATGTATCACAGTGACACAGTACATGCATAGGCACACATAATAGGGTCAAACTAGAGGCATTTGTACGGTGTATTAATTTTATAAAATTACAACACAAGAATAAAAACAACAAATCGGAAATTTGATTCAATGACAAGATAACTGTAATGCATCATAGTATACCAGCCTTACATACTGCGCCTGTTTTCACGTTTATGATACACGGATATTTATATTAACGCCATCCAACTTAGAAAGAAGAGCTTTGCTATAACGCTATTGCTATTGGGAATAGCACAATTCCTTCACTCAGACGAATTATTTATCAACCTAAAATGACAGCACGTCCCATGTAATTTAAAAATTTTAAGGTGAAGATCGCAACAATACAGAAATAACATGCTGTTTTCACAAATTGTCGCTCGAAAGCTTCACTTTTGTCGTTCGAAAGCTGCCATATTGGTTCAGTTAGAGAGATGTTCACTCTTCGACAGTCAACTGTCAATGAACCACGCGTGGAATTAAGCGCTGAATACCCATGATGCTTTGCGGCCTGCTGTCCGACTTCCTCTGGCCTAAGTTAGTAATTTGGGTGGTCATGTCACTAATCTCAAAATATGGCGTACTGCCACGAGTGAAATGAGGCAACTGCCCAGTTTGTGAAAATATATGGGAAAGTCAATTCATACCATGAGCTGTAAATTTGAACGATTCTTTAAATTTTACTTTAATTAAATTAAAGGAACAACAGGAAAAGTTATAGGATGGGAAATCATAAAATATAAGACAAGAGAAGGTAAGCCGGTTTTCCACCAGGCGAATTTGTCCGCGCGAAGCGAAAATCAAATTCCGGCAATGTCATCGGTCGATGACAAAATTCGCCGCCAAAAAGTCCGACAGTTCCTACTCTTTTACTTGTCGCTTCGCGCGAACAAATTCGTCTAGTGGAAAACTGGCTTTATGGACATCATTCTAGTGATTGTCAATCTACTTCCTGTTAAATATTTGTTTAAAATAATTCTCTTAGTAATATTGAATTTCGAAAGTAGAAGGGTGCTCGAGATCAGCCCACAGATAGCTTGAAGAAGGTGGGCTCCGGCTTCTACAGCACTGCTTTTCACGTCCTAAGCGGCCAATTACATGGAGCATTTTCAACCCCGGGTTTGAACTGAGCCCTGTTGACCTGGTTAAAATTTCATGCCAACCTCGTTCCCAGGGCCTTTTTTGAGAATTCGGCGATGGGAAAGGCCCCGGCACCGGCTGGCTTCAGAGGAGGTTGGGTGGCTATACCGGCATGCAATGCGTCTCATTATTATTCACAATTGCGATTTTTGACAAACGTTTAGTGAAAAGTTGTTGAAATATATTCCGATTTTTATCTTTGAAGATATGATTTTTTATATTTGTATTATTTAAGAACCTAATTAAACTATTTTTGACTTGTTTTGTACAGGAATTGCTTTTTAATTATGCTAATTACGTATTGTATTTATGCCTGATTCGGATCAGTGGACACGCCACAAAAGTGGCTTTCAAAAAATGCAGATGCTACCTTCATTTTTTTATGGGAAATTAAAATAAAATACGTCAGCGAATTAATGAAAGTTTATTCTTTCCATTCGTACTTTAAAACTCATAGTAGCTCGACGAAATCGACTGGTAATCGCGGTTTGAAAATGGGGAATTGACCGCGCGGTTATCATTTGGCGCGAAATAAAAACTACAGTACGAATCACTACTTTCTTCAAATTATTTGGAACAAACGCATACGTGTTTCCACATTTAACTGTACTGTGTCTACTGACCGTATTTTAACCATTTAGCTTCTCATATGATTTGTTTCAGAATCCTCGATTACAATACTCCTATAAAATATAATAAAAATGCAGTACGACTGAAGAAAGATTGTTGTTCAACTGAAGAGCAATTTCCAATTTAAATATTGAAGTTTACACTGTTTATTTTGAAATTTCCTAGAAGAAAGATTTATCAGACTCCTATAAAGAAGTCCGCAGTAAAATATCATAAATGGACCTTTGAGAAAGATAAGGCACTTACTGAATTCATATCAATTATCAAAACAGATCCAAAGTATCAGTATGGAACACATGTTGTTGGAGAGTGGTGTCTCCAGTTAACCCATTGTTTAAATTGCCTATGACACGAAATTTCACCCCAAATGTTTATGGTTGCATTGTAAAGATCACTTAAAATGACTTAATAATTTCTTTTATAGAATTTTGGTAACTTGCCTCCTTTTCAAGATATTCAACTTTGTTTCATATGCAAATATCACCGGTGTGACATCACATCGCATTATGACATTTTGAAAACGCAATATTTTACCTTAATAAAATAATTTACAAACAAATACACAGGGTTAATTAACAGTTATGAAATTAATACATATACAAGGGCAATTTTTTAGTTTTTTAGTTACTAATTATGTGATGTGATGTCACACCGGTGATATTTGCATATGAAACAAAGTTGAATATCTTCAAAAGGAAGCAAGTTACCAAAATTCTATAAAAGAAATTATTAAGTCATTTAAAGTGATCTTTACAATGCAACCATAAATCTTTGGGGTGAAATTTCGTGTCATAGGCACTTTAATGCGAAGAACTGTTCCTGGGATGATGCATGGTGCCATGCATATCCAAATATGGAGTACTACTTTCTCAAACATTCTGCTGTCAAGTAAATTTGTTAGAGTTCTTTATAACAGGTGTACTACATGCAAAATTCAAAAGAAATAGATCTTTCCTTTAAAGGTCTTTGGCAATTTATAATTGTTTTGATGTTTCAAGTAAAATTGTCAGGTCATAGAGCAGCAGTAAGATGACACAGAATGAAAATGTGTCCAAATCATAAATTATACCACTTCATCTGTTTTTCATACTTTATATAGAATATAGATCGCTGTCTACGAACACTAACAACTGTTTGCTACAGAACAAAGTTTGCAAGATGCTGAAATCCATTATGGTTTGACACAATCTCACAGTAATTCAGCAGAACTTGTGATTCATAAGCGGAAAGTCACATCTCTTAAATCTAAGCCTATCATGGAATCAGCAACACAGTGTGGTCATTTTGGTGTGGTCATTTTGCAGTGAGGTTCAAACACAAATGATTACAATTTTACTGGTTGACAAAGAAATGTAATTCCTCTAGAATGTTCAAATGTACATCATTAAGAGAAAAAGCATCACTATTCGTATACAGTGCATTTTTATCATACACTAAACAACACTTTTCATGTAGCATAATTATAGTAATGTTAACATTTTTTTGTACTTTGACAGAAATAAATTTTACTGAACATAAATTATGTGTGATCTGTTTACTTAAGTATCTTTTATACAGTCTTATGTACTCTTATAGGTATTTAATCAGTTCATTGTTTATTATTAGTCATATGAAACTGCAGAATTGGTAAGATGGCATTCAAGGGATACCAACACTTATCCTACAGCTGCATATAATAGGGAATGCCAAGAAAGAACCTGCAGTGCAAGGAAAACTTGACCCGTTATTCTGAATGATAGAAAAGTCAGTATTATGAGACTCCGCCAAAACCAATTCTGTATTTCTATTTATGGCTTACACGTTTAGTAGTGGTTGTTTCAATGCAGTGCAGCATGGCATCACATTTCGTATGGTAGTACAGTGTGATTCTTTTTATGTCATGATAGTAAGCCTTCCATCACAGATATTGAGTTGAAGGGTATTGTAATGCAAACAAGGTTCACAGCTGTATTGAAGAACCAGTAACATCTTTCATCTCCACAGCTATATCGCCATCATTCGCCACATCACATCCAGATGTTCTTCATCCAGATGTTCTTCATCCTGTCCATGGAATGGCAAGAATATTCTCATGTTTAACCACTTCCATTGATGAAAACAACTGAAAGACAAACAACAAAGCGAGCACATACTTTGTTATGCACTGTGTTCATAGGTGTACAGGACCTACTACGTATCTCAATTGGGCTGATAAAACAACTAAAACATGCTTTCTACAAAGCTGTGGCAATAATCTTTATAACTGGATATTTTCAACAAATACCCCGGGCATTCTTTCCCAACACCCGGGCATTCTACAAATGTTCCCGGCCATTCTTTAGTAGGACTCTCATTGCCTGGTGTTAGGCAGAATAAAATAACAAAGTAGGGTGCATTTATACAGTATCAGGTACATTGCAACTTAATGGTTAACTGACATGAATTAATTTTCTAGATCTCCTCAATCAAATATTCTCCCCCATCTACTATCAAATAGAATCACTATGTGAAAGCAAATTATATTAAACAATGATGTTAGTCAATTCCTCTATTGAAAACACGAGATGTACATATATTAATCATGTCAACATTTTCAAAGGATTCAAGTATTTGATGCGCAAACTTTTAATTAGACAACACAATGAATTAAAGTAAACAACGTGCATCTAAATCATCTTACCGTAAAAATGCAGCTCGAATTGTATTTCTATCAATGCAGGACTGCATCCAACGAACATTTCATCGACTTTCATTCAATTTCCACTATAAACAACCGATGGACATAGCTCTATTCTCACGACATTCATGTTCGACACATGGTAATCCGCTCGGGATCAAGATTAAGAGAGCTTGCCTGTAAGAATCACAAAATGTGTGGCAGATATGAAAAACTGAAAGTTCTTCAATTTCCCTCCGATTTTATATATATTGTAGACCTACCCAACCCCACACATTCACTGAAGTTTCAGCCATGAAACAAAAAAATGAAGAGAAGTTAGAGCACTTCAAAAAGCGAACCAAAAATGACGCGAAATTTGCAGTTAAACATGTACAATATTAGCGTAATGGCAATTCCAGCTATGGACAAAATTTTGATTTGGGCAAGAAAAACAAAATCCATCACCACAGCTAGAAAGTGCATGTTAAAATTAGTAAAATTACAAAGTTTCGTTGCAAAATGTTGTAAAATGAGAAAAATATAGCCCTGCGAAATTTGCAAATTTTGTATTAATTTGTCAGTACGCACGGGAATTTGCACAACGTTCGGCCCAAATGTGGTATACAAAATTTGCAAATTTCGTAGGGCTATTATTTTCCTCATTTTACAACATTTCGTGGCCAAACTTTGCAATTTTACTCATTTTAACATGCTCTTTCTAGATGGATTTTGTTCTTCTTGCCTAGATCAAAATTTATTAGTCTATATGATCTATTATAGCTGGAATGGACATTTGCATTATAGACTAAATTTTGATCTAGAAAAAAATTTCATCACAGCTTGAAAGAGCATCACAAAATTAGTAATATTCCAAAGTTTCTTTGCGAAATGTTGTAAATTGCGGATAATATAGCTTTGCGAAGTTTGCAATTTTCAGTCATTTTACATTACAAAACGGGAAATTGATGCCCCAACACCCGATTTGGACTGTCAATTTCCCGTGCGTAATACAAAATGACTGAAAAACGGCAAACTTCCCATGGCTATATTATCCGCATTTTACAACATTTTGCAACGAAACTTTGGAATATTACTAATTTCATGATGCTCTTTCAAGTTGTGGTTAAATTTTTGTCTTGATCAAAATTTAGTCTATAATGCAAATGGTTCATTGCCCATTGAGTGGTTCGTATTAACTGGAGCGTGACACTGTGAATATTATTTCTTAAATTTTATTTCAAAATGATTCTGTGTTCACTGTAGTCGTCACTGCGAACACACGCTTCACTTCTTAAATATCGGTCATGCATTTTTAAATTAACTCAAATTTACATCATGAAAAACACAATCATGCAGATATGCACATACTATACAAATATAAATAAAAACGTTGTCGTTGAATGGAAAATCAGCTGAAAAAGAATACAAGATGGTAAGCGTGATCTTCTCTAGAGTGCTTTCGACAAATTATGTCGTGGTCTAGTACGTAAAGAAAAAGTAGTTCCAAGATTGTTTACTACAAGATAAAATAATAATTGATTTGTGACATTTGTAACCTACGCTGTTATAAACCCGGAAGTAACTTTCTCAACAAAGTTGTAAATAAACGCACGCAGCGAGACAATTGTCCACTGTAGTTTAATATTGCAAATGAAACTCTCTGATTATGTTACATTGGTTTGTTGCATTTCTTGAAGCATAAAGGTATTAAGTCCATTGTATTTTTGTATTTCCTTAGTTTTATCTCGAAGTTTTAATTTAATTTAATTACACGGAAATATTTAACCTTGGTGTAAGTGTTTTCCAAATCACCAAATGTAATGTAACTTCCACCTTCAAAAATAGTAATGGAAAGAATTGTTTCTGCTCTACCTTCAGATTTGAACTAAGTTCATAATTTGTCGACAGTAAGGGACAGCTCATTACAGGTATTGCAGAAATCACTTGAAACTGAACTGAATCATTTAGTACAGACATCAAAATAGGCAGCCGCGAGACTGCACGTGCTACTGTTGTTTACAAACTATATAACAATGCGCGGACCAGACACAGTTCTATAATGCGGTGCCCTAGTGTCTTCTAGGGACAAACCGAAAACAAATTCAAAACCTTCGACACTAAAGTGCATGACAGAATAAATAGTTGCATATTGACAACAGTTTTGTCCTGAAGCCGGATTTCAAGCCCCCCTCCCCCTATTGGCAGACCCCCCCCCCTCCCATTGTTGAGACCCGTCGGAAAATTGGAAATTTGTTATGTTGTCGAGTTTGTCGGAATCGATACGTAAGAAAAGTTATTTCAAAATATGTGTAATAAACTGCAAGTCGTACATGAATGTATCGACAGAAAATGTAAACAATAAATATGCAGCGTCAGCAGCGATAAATATAATTATTACCTTAGAGATTACATGAAGAAAATATGCTTGTGATTCCGCATAAACCACAAACTCACAGGCAGAATATAAAGCCGGTGTCAAACTTGGACTGGCACCGCAATTTAAAGCCATGCTTGGGGCTGCGGCTATGTTTTTTACGTTTGAAAAAAGTTAAAATGTTCTTGGTCGTGCGTGCGTACGTGCGTGCGCGCAGTATGTATATACACATATAGTGTAGACAAAGTAACTTGAATGCAAAGAAAATCATTAAAAAGTGAACTGTGTGTTATCAGTGTCATTTACAGTGAAGCATGTTAACTTTTTGAATAGAACAAGCGTAAGATATTGGAATCGTAACGCGCCGGTTAATAGAATCCAAGCACTCAATTACGCTAATATTGTACATGTTTAAGATCAAATTTCGCCAAGACACAAAAGAATCCCAAACATCTGAAATCGTCGTCGAATGACTACATCCTAGCCCTAACAAATTTTGCATATGTACATTTATATAGAAAGTAGAACTATGTTTAAATAGGCGATTCCCAAGACGTACTTTGGCTAGTTTGGAGAACGCGGAAATTTCAACCATCTTTGATCTAAAATAACCAAGTCAATAACATTTCGATTTATGGAAAAAAGATATCACGAGAAAGTTCCATATATTCTAAAAACATAGATTGTAACAGCAGACCAAAACTTGTAATGCGCGCTCAGCAGAGCACATGATGTTGACTGCTTTATATAGCGACATTTCTTGGACATTTCGCGACATTTTTCGTTCGATTTTTGAAGTACTCTAACTTTTCTTCATTTTGTGTTTCATGGCTGAAACTTAAGTAAATGTGTGGGGTTGGATAGGTCTACAATATATATAAAATCGAGGGAAATTGAAGAACTTTCAGTTTTTCATATCTGCCAGAAAATTGCGAATTATTGCGATTTTTACAGACAAGCTCTCTTAAAGTTTCTTTAGGCACGCATTGAATAAACAGAAGCTCGTATCCATTCAATACCGAAACATTCTTCACACGAATGCAGCGAAAACTTGCCATTTTAGTTGCAATAATTCAAATACTTCTCCAGTTCTGTCTTCTGCGAAAGCTAATCAAACAATATGACGTGCACTGCCGAGAAATCGATAATTAACAATTATTCGCCGAAGGCGAGGTGATTATCGGTGAATAAAAACTGAGACGAAGTCGAGGTTTTTATTCACGATAATCACCGAGCCTGAGGTGAATAATTGTTTTAGTATAATTTCATAGGTGATTATTTGGGAAAATATTCTTCGTCTTTTAATTGACAAAACGGCTTCGGCCGCCATTTTGAAAATCGCTTAGGTGATTATCGCGTAATAATCACCTCAACAGTAATCAATCAGCGTGGAGAATTTTCAATAATCACCTATGTAATTACACTAATATGTAATAAAATGTGTCTGCCCGCAATGTATGCCAGTATAGTTACCCAACCTCCTCTGGGCTGGCTTCTAACTCCACGAATCGTGGTGTTAAGTAAATTAACGATAACATTAAATATGCGACATGAAAATCCAAGATGGCCGCCAACGTAAGAGCGTCCACAAAATTTAAATGTTCAGAGCGGCTTAAAAATGCGCTTATTCTTGGAAATTTTTCATTCTTTTTGCCAGAAACGTATTCGAAATCAAATTCTTCAACTTTTATTACAAAACTAACAGCTGAAATATGCAAAAATAGATTTAGTATTACAACAGATGTTCTCCAGCTGCCTAAGAGGACACGGAAAGGGTTTTGAACTGGGTATGTTAATTAAACCTGGTGTTTACCCTTAATGCTAAGACTCTGCTGTGCGACGATTGGAGCGAGTTTATGAAGAATATACAGTGATTCAAAGAAATATTTTTGGATGTATATGATGTTATATTGTTATTGGTCTATTGTTGACAAAGCCACTGATAACTGCCAATGGTTGGAATATTTATTCATTGATATTTTAAGTACAGACGAAGTGGTAGTTCTGTATGCTCTTTCTTTGTTTACGATTTCTTCGCAGCCAAATGATTTTGAAGCTCCAAATCTGACATATGAGTGATATGACCCAAAACAGATTTTTATTGGACATGATGACTTGTTCACAAGGTCTTGTTCACATTTTACTGGAAGCAAAGTAAGATGTTACTTTGCTTCCAGTAAAATGTGAACAAGACCTTAAGAATTCTATATGAGATAAGAAATATTATGTTTAAAATCATGACTGGCAAATTAGCGTGTGCAAATTGTGCTTCTAATAGTATGTTCCCCAGTAAAGCTTGCATGCTTCAATTCTTGCTGTTACCATCTGCACATTATCAGGGTGGAGAGTTGATTTGAATTTTTGTTCCCAGGGATAAAGTATTAAAAGGGAATAGATTTTCCATCACATCACAAAAGGGGAAAGGTGTCCAGCCAGTTAGATCTAGTTAGCAAGATGGCATGTACTTTATGGGACCATTTATTATACCCTAGGGTGGGGTGGGAGATTCTTATGTCAAAATGTAATGGGACCGCCTTTTTAATCTCTTAATAATGGAGACCCCCTAAATATTTGAGACTATATAACATGATGCAATTCTAATCTTCATTCATGTGAATGCCTGCCTATGAAGAAAAAACTTTTTGCAACATACACTATTAGAGCAAGAATGAATGCTTCCTTTAGATGATTTGTCTTAAAATTGTATATCTCTATTAAAACTGTCTGTACCAATGTTGGTAGTGCCAATGTGAAAATGCTGTGCTGAATGGTTATATTACTACCTTAAAAAATTGGTGGTGATATTAAGTGTGAGTGGTTATATTACTACCTTAAAAAATTTGAGTTTCTACTTATTTTTTAAGGTAGTAATATAACCACTCAGCACAGCATTATATCTCTATTACAACAATTCATCCTTTATTTTTTTTTAAATTTCTTACTTATAGTGTTTTAATAGTATCAATGTAATTTCATATCATATGGTAACTAATATGTAGTCAAATATTTTCTGAAACCAGTTATAATTCTGTTTTTTCACTCCCCCCTCCCCCCTCCCAACAAGACTCAACAAATCAACGACCACCTTCCTTTTTTTCCCACTCTACCATAGTGTATAAATATTGAATAGTCCTAAAATTGGGATATTTTGCCAGCAAAATCTATTTAATTTGATGGTAACTGTTCTGAGAATATATTAATATATTGAGTGGCAGCATTTTCCCCTTGATGAGTGAAATCATCTTGCATTAGATGGAGTAATTACCACTATAATGGGTTAAACAAATTAATAAAACTTTTGCATTGGTCTATTCAAAAAGCTCCATTTGTAAAATTTAAATTAATTGATTTTTATATCCCTATTTATACTTATAGCTAGCATGCCCCAGTCACTTCAAGTGAATTCTATGGGAGGAGGGAGAAGTGAAATTCCCTGGGTTTACTTGGTAAATGCAAGAATTGAATCATGTGTTAGATGCACATGGAGAGCAGTTATTTTTAAATATAATTTTATCATGGAATACCCTTGATAATTGTTTCTTATAAAATGTCTTTGGCTTAGAATGGTTACATTGTCCAAGTACAAGGTGTTAATATAAACAGGAAAACAATGTATATAATTAATTTTTATTAAATAAAATGTGAAATATTTTACAAATTGCTGTGCATTACCAACCTAAAGTGTACATAATTATCAATATAATTAGGACTTAGAAGCTGTTCACATGAGTTTGACTCTGACCCAGCACCCTTGGCTAGTTCCACTTGCGAGATCACAGATGTAATTTGCTTCAAAACGAAGCATGCAAGCTGAAAATGACAGGAAACAGGGGGTGTACCGGTGTAGTGCAGGGGTGTTGTGTGCACTGCCTAGTGGTGTCCAGCATCCCCTTGAAGAAAACTCTGGTATTCCATATTTGAGTTATGAATACTACTTATTATATTTGAAATGATTGATTTTTTGAGAGAATGCCCCTGACCCCTGTAGTAATGCACCACCCCTGGAAAACCTCCGCCCCTTCTAACAAATCAGTCCAGACATGCCCGAGAGGCGCAGGATTTTCTGGAATATTATTAGCAGCAAAGTAAAAATTTTGCATATTTTCAAGCATGCATTGTAACCTGATTTTCAAGCCTGATTGTAACCTGGTTGGTCTAGCCATGCGAATACAATTAAAAAATAAAACATCATAAAAACAATGCATGCAGAAGTTTTCCAGAAGTAGAATTCAAGGCCAGCCAGCCAAACTCCTCTGAACAGCCCTTTATTACACATTTCAAAAACTCATTAATAATTCATGAAGCAATTATCCAATCTTCAGTAAGAAATTAGTCGCGTGCATACGTCTTCAAACCAGCTAAAGAACACTTTAACAAAAGACCATTGTTATGCAAACTATATAAAGATTTTTATATAAAGATTTTTATATAAAGATTTTTATATGAAGATTTGATTTATTATGCAAACGTTTTTGAAGCCATTTAAAAAACTCGCAGGTCGTTCTTTATTAGGTCTAAAGCCACTCGCGCTGCGCGCTTGTGACTTTAAACCTAATAAAACACTCCTGCTCGTTTTTTAAATAGTACTTGAAGCATTTCTTGAGGCATCAAAGTACATGCATACACATCGACATAAGCCCATCTTTGCACAACTTTGTCTGCAACAACACAATCAAGCTGGAAACGGATTTTATCGGTATTTTAATATATACATTGTGGCTGATGTCTAAAGGCACCTGCACTTTCATATTGAAATTGTTCTGATACCATCAGAACAAAACACTTCAGAAACTGTAACAACAGTAAAATGAGCAAATCACTTTTATAACACAATTATGGTAAAAATGAAGCCAATTACCCTGCACAATTTCTGAATGAATTTTAGTCTCTGAAATGAAATGAAAAGAAATTAATGAAATGAAATAAAATCAAATCATATATCATTATTCAAAAGTTGTAAACAGTGTTGCATATAACAAAATATCGACGCATTTCTATTAATGTTATTAACTATAAATTAGGCCAATTTAAATTCGACTTTAAATATGAAGAATATCAAAAACTAAAGGTCATATTTATAAACTCAGACTACTGACTTAAATACAAGAAATTATTTGTACACAACAAGATAAACGCTATACGAAGCCAATGAAGATACATTTTGCCCTAAATACTTGACCAGAGGTGTGTTGTAGTACAAAACTCGTGTTCTTTCACAGTTTAAATAAACAATAATACTAACCTTCGACAAATCGTGTATAAATCTTATCGAATTTAACCTTTTTGCCACTGATAATATGCAAAAAATATTTCTTAGACAGATAAAGGTATAATGGCACTCCTTGCGTGAAAATGTTAATTTGTCCAAAAGTGTGAATAAATTAATCCAAGATTGCATAATAATATACTTGTCATTGACCAATCGGAATACGTAAAAGGCCAGCCGGTGCCAGGGCCTTTTACCATCGCCGAATGTTCAAAAAAGGCCCTGGGAACGACGTTGAATTTCAGACCTGTCAGTAATACAAAACTCAATTAAAATCAAACGCGTGATTACATGACAAAATTTTCAACCCATGGCCGAGTTCAACCCCGGGGTTGAAGGTTCAACCCTGCTTCAGCTAGCGGGGTTGAAATTTCAAATACGGGGTTGAACTCGGTCCTTGGTTGAAAAAGTTGTCATGTAATCGTTTCAACACAGGGCTGAAATTATTCATGAGCATTAATGGAAGCATTTTTTTTACTTCCGGTGATCAATACTGGGAACGTGTTTGTAATCCCAAAAAAATTCAACCCGGTTAAAAAGGCTGAGTTCAACCCTGTGGTTGAAAGTGGTCCATTTAATCGGCCCCTAAGAATTGAATTACCAGAAGGTGTAACGAAGAGGAAATATAAAATACCTGACACACCTTTGTTGCCAAGCTCTTTATGAATTTTGAACTTACGTCGAGTTTTTTCGTAAATTTTTAATTTATTCCCCGACAATTCGCACTATTCCCGGACTATTGGTACTATTCGTTGACTATTCGCGGAATAATCGTACTATTCTTTGACTATTCGCACTGTTCGCAATATTCGCTTCACTATTCGAACCTAAAAAGTTCCTGCTGCTGTTTAAAGTTACCTCTGAATGGTGCGCAAGTGCTTACTATCTATTCCACCATTGCAATAAATGAAATAGTTTAAATCCATTTTGTCCCACTGAAGAATTTGTATACTCCATGTAGTTGTAAGAAGTTTTTCTTTTCCTAAACGCTTGCATAAAATTGTTTTCAAATTCCACTCTTTGCATGTATTTTTTTTAATCTGACTCCCCCTCCCCCCGCCCCACCCACGTCAAACCCACAAGTTGTAACAATTAAATCTTGAAACAAGTTGTTATACGTCTGTTCACAAGTTGTCAACAAGTTGTGCACGCACTGTTTGTTCCCAGTTTGCTGTAACAAGGTTGAAACAAGCTGTTAATTATAACAACTTTTAACAAGCTTGATGGCATCATCAGCCTTGTTACAAGATTGTGCTAACAAGTTTGTTACAGGCATGATATAACAAGGATGTTACAAGGTTGTCAACACAAGGTTGTAACAATCTTGTTATATCAAGCATGTCACAGATTGTCAGAACAACCTTGCAACGTACAAGTCTGATAATTTCGACAAGGTTATTACAAGTTGTCAACAAGTGTTCCAAACCTGTTGACAACTTGTGACAAGCAGTGCGAATACATCTTATTGACAGCTTGTGAACAGACTTGAAACAAACTTGTGCGTTTTTACGTGTGTAGTTTTATCCATTGCCACTGCATACTGCATGTATATAATATATGTAGGCATAAAATGAAGAAGCTTTTGTTGATAAGGATGGAACTACCTGAAACTATATGGAGAAGTTGGATACTATAGCGAGGGTGGGGAAAATTACATTAGCTTTTATACTAAGAATATAAAAGCGATCACGCAGGTAAAAAATAAACCGTTCAGATGGATTTTATAGTATATACAAAATATAAACAAAAAATGTAAATCACATTACAGAATATATTAATACAATTATAAGAAAACACAACAGAATATATGAAACAAGTACGGAATAAGATATTAATTAAAAGTACTGTCAAGGTGTGCTTTACACAGATAGATATAAACATAGGAAAAACTGTCATTGATTCCAAAGGGGTGGACGGTGGCAAGTTTGGAAATGAGACGCATTTCGTGTCTTTTGCGGCTATCCTTGCTACCAGAAATGGTACAGACAGAGTGCTCGAATTTCCGACCATATCTGAAACACAGTGATTACCACTGTAATTGCCACTGTCATTGATAGTAGAAATAATTTTTGCATAATGGAAGTGTACTTTTCTTTGTTTTGCTTTACACGGAAGACAAAAATATTCTAGCACACAAATTCGAGCAAAAACTACTTAATGCAGTGCTATTGTGGCTTTTAGTAAAACACAAATAATTATTGAACAGTTAAATGCATACTTGGACCAATGCATATATTGTCGTAGTTGGTACTATAGGCATAAGTATGCATATATTTGCAATACAGTATACTGCATGTAGTACCGATTATATAGGGGTATTGATTGATTGATTGAAGCACTTATTTAATCACGATTGAAAGATACCAGCTAAAGCAGATTGGAGCGTATAAAAAGGTAATCCAACTTGAACAAGTTCCCTGTTTTAGATATCGAATTTATCGATAACATTTATACACAGCGAGAAAATTCAGGCTTTTAGTTGTCCAATGACACTTTTATAACATTATAAGAGAAAATGGCCAAATACGATTGGAATAATACACCGTCGGGAATTTTGTGAAAAATTATTGAAAGTAAATCTAATTGGATCTAAATTTTGTGAATTTTAATTTAATTTGAAAAACCATAAAATCTGTTTTCTTCTGTTTGAAGCCTATTGGTTGGCATGACGCATTAGATATTAGTTCGTTTTCTTTTCTTCTGCACTGCTTTAATAATGCACATAGGTCGATTGATTGTTTGATTGCTGCGTAGCGAGCGAGCCTGAAGCGAGCGAGCGAAGAAGCATTCTAATTTGTGCTGAGAGGGGGGTTTGAAGTAAATTTTATTTTAGCGCATTGCATTGTTGTCGTGCGCGCATACTATGCGCTGAACACAAAATATAAGCGCCGTGCGACATGTAATATTTGAGGCGCATTTGAAGGATATCGTTTATTGTTTTGCTTGCTACTGCTTGTAAATTATTTTGACTCGGAAACTCGACGTAAAGTTTAACAAAGTTTTTGGCCCTGTAAAGGCCATAATTTAGTGTATAAAATAACGTGACTGCACTTCGTACGTTGCCACTCAATGGACTATGACCACCAGGGCGAAGGGAGGGAGGGCGTGGAAACGGCAATACAAGTCTTGGGACCATCCGTGATGCGGGATTTGCGGGAGGTAAGACGTTCTAATTGTAAACAAATATGGCGAAGCATATGACCCATCAGAAGGAAGGCTTAAACCATTGCTTTATAAAATATTATTTGTGTAAAATTTATATGTTTTTGTTACTTGTAGCTGTTACAATAAATTTAAAGATAAGATTTAAGTAACGAAAACGTTTATTCCTGGTGTTATATTATTTCTATACTCTGTTTAATTTGGTGTTTAAAAATGGCCGTCGAAATGTTGTAAGAGAGTGTTAGCGCCCACTGCTTCCTGATAAAAAACCAATGATTTCCAAAACCTAAATTACAATTTGTTATTAAGTTATGATGAAAACCTTTGCGTATATACAAAATTATGAAGTGAGCAAAAATGAGACAGATAGGTTTTGAACCTATCAAAGTTCGATATCGAATTGACAGTTGAAATAGACAGTACCAAACTCCAACTTGAAATGTGCAACTTTATCGTGTATATTTTTGTCAATTTTGTTTACTGGGCTTTGTTAAATTCACTTGCAATGGCTCGACATAAGTTACAACATACAAATTGAGCAGAGCCCATGAAAAAGCTATCCATACCCCTACAGTCATTCAGCTTTCTTGCTATTTAGAAGTGGTTGCGCATTAGTTGAAGAAGAATTGCTATTGTATGCGCTTGTTTGCACTTCCTTTCCTGAAAATGCCTACAATATTAAGGCTAAATAGCAGAGAAATATGACCCAATAATCCATGCGATTGAAAATGTCTGTCAAATTAATTTTAAAAATCATGATTTGAGGAATTATATCTATCAGGCAACACGTAATTTAGTGACGGATCTTGGGATGGGTGTACTACAAAATCATATTGAATGAAGTTTTGGAAACATTTAGCTAACTTTTGAATGATTGTCTCACAAACTGTGATTCAGTATCATGGGATTTTACACTTTTCTGGAGAAGTTGTGGCTCTGATAGTGCCATTACATTCATTGTTTATATATATTGCTTTTAAACATTGCTCACTTATAAAATCTTTCAATTACTTAATTTCATCCCATGATACTGAATCACAGTTTGTAAGGCCCCGTTTACATGAGACCGGGATGAAAACCACAAAATTTTCAATTTATTCCCCTTGCCAGGCAGAGGCGTAGCCAGCTCGATAAGTGGGGGGGGGGGG
>CACRXK020008647.1:0-20429 GCA_902702795.2 Paramuricea clavata | reverse complement strand
CTCGTTCAACTTTCATGCTTTCTGGATAGTACACCAAATATGCAGGGCTATTTTTGTCATACCCTACAAAAATCCCCTCCTTACTTCTAGGTTCAAGCTTCTTAGGACCTTGCACATATGCATAGCATACTGCACCAAATACGTGCATATTATTCAGATTTGGCTTTATGCCAGTTAAGGCTTCATATGGGGTTTTGCCCAATCTGTCATTGAAGCACCTATTCCTTATATATGCTGAAGCCATCACAGCATATGTCCATAACATTTTGGGTAACTGGGCTTTCTAACAACAAACACCTTGCCATATTAAATAAGCTAAGCCAAGCTCTTTCTGCTGTGCCATTTTGATGGGGTGAGTAAGGGGCACACGTTTCATGTTTAATTGTGATCTCTCGGAGTAGAGACTTAAACTTTTGCCCAATAAATTCCCCACCATTATCACTTCTGATACATTTCACTTTACCAAGAGGGACAATATCTGCTAAAAATTGTTTAGTAGCTTCGACTGTATCAGATTTATGCTTTAAAAATATATCATGATAACACCAGAGTAATCATCCACAAAAGACAATGCATAATTGAAACCATCCTTACCACCTGGACTAATTGGTCCAGCTAAATCTGAATGAACTAAATCAAATGGGGCATTGGCTCTCTTATCAGGTGTCCTATTTCTCGACTGGGTCATATTACCTTGTGTGCATGTTTTACATTCCATTTCCTTATGACTAGTGATCTTCATTCCATCTACAACATTTTCAACCTTACGAATATCTGAAAAATTACAGTGCCCTAGAATTCTATGCCACTCTAAAATTGTACCCGCATTATTCTTGGAAGATAAAATACCGTTTAGGTAATATAAACGACCTACCTGTTCAATATTAAAAACTGCACCATCCGAGCTCTTAAAACTCTTGTTATGCTTATCTAAGCTTATGCTTGCGCCCTCTTCTATTGCTGCATTGACTGAAAAGATATCCTGCTGATACGATGGGACATAAAGCGCATTATTTAAAATTAGATCATGAGAACTTCCGTTTACGTCATATAGCTTAACCTTCGCAACGCCCTTACCTGTCACAACCTTAGCCTTACTGCCATCTGCGAGCTCTATAATGTGCGCATTTGGGTCAAAATCTTCATCAAAACTTATAAACTTAGATTTATCATTTACAATATGGCTAGTAGCGCCAGTATCTACTAAAAGATTGTTACTATAACTCTTACCACAGGCACTACTGTCACTGACTTTAAATGTAAACGTATGCTCACTGTTCTCAGTCTTCGTTCTTCCTTGATCTTCGGCTTTCTTCGCAGAATCGTTTCTCCCCATATTTGATCGGCATTCCTTCGTATCATGCGTTTTGTTTCTACAACGACTGCACCACTTCCCGTTTCCGTTCTTTCCCGACTTCGACCAACATTCAGACTTTTTGTGTCCCTTCTTCCCGCACTTGAAACAAACTCCGTCAAATCTCTCGCCGTTCTTCATGGCCATAATATTTTCTCCCGTCTCGCTGTTACCGTTTCTACTTTTCTCGCTCTCTTCGTAGCTACGCAGTGCGACTTTAAACTCTGCAAATGTCATTTGCTTGTCTCGTTGGACAACTATCGCCGAGAATGTCTTAAAGTTACTTGGTAATCCTTTTAGCACCATCGCGATCAATAACGCGTCGCTTACAGCTTCATCTGCGTTTCTCAATGCTGTCGCAGCCGTTTCAGCCCGTATGACATAATCAACGATGCTCTCACTGTCCGTTTTCTTGAGCGTCGTCAGTTCTGTGTATAGTGAGATAACTCGAGGCTTGCTCTTTCCTTGGTAGTGCTGTCGCAATATCTCCAATGCTCTCTGCCCGTCGTCTTTTGCTTCGCGTATAACTAGCGCCAAACTTCTGTCGTCTAGGCATTGTACCAACTCCGCGAAAGCATCTCCGTTCCTCGACGCATCGGGTTCTTTATCACCTGGCACAAATACATCGTGTAATTTTTGTAGCCTCATCTGCGCCAGAAACTTTACTTCCCATAGTTCATATTTACTTTCATCGCCGTTAAATAGTAGTCCCCTTCTGGGCCCATAACCTGTTGGGTTTGTGGCGGTTGCCATTCTTTATTATATTCAATTTGAGCACATAAGTTTCTTATAGCTTTATTTTACACGACAGACAGAATACAACTCACGCTTTTACATAAGTTACGCTTTACGGTGATTGGTCAGATATTTACCAAATATAGTCATGAGTCTCTTGCTCTTTATCTATATGTAACTTAATATATCAATTACTAATAACATTACAACTAACAATTGTTTCTACTTTAATAACATAAATTACGTAATACATAAGAGCACAACTTAACAAATTTTACAAGCACCGTGTCGGCAAGGTCTTCTTTTACAACCATTGTAGAACGTGCCAGTTGTATCTTTCAATGTCTGACGGAACATGATTATTTTCAGTAGAATTCGAAACATCATTATTACCAAAGCAAATTCTTTAGGAAAAACATGATTTAAATAAGAATTGAATAGTCTATTATCCCACTGAGCTATAGAAACTGCAGGTCGCGCTTCAAGGCTTGAACATAATTGCTGAGCGAATAATATCAGTATAAATCAAAATATTTTCAAACATGTTCTTACGCGCTATTAAGATTTCAGTGATTTTACTGAGGTATATATTTGACCAAGGTATTTGGGTTAAACTCTAATGTGGCTTACACTTTGATCTCAACAGTGAATCAGAGAATCACATCGCTTTACGTTTATGAATGTCGAAGTTCAGTTATCGTGGATAATTGTTTGTCCGCCTTGAAAAGCACTTCTGGTGTGTTGCATCAGTCACTTTTCTATATGTAAAATATATTAAAAGTACAAATAATTAATGAAACGACGATTAAGATTATTGATAGTTAACGGTGTTGTCGTTCTTGTAAATGTAAACGTTATCGGTGAGTTGGAATAAGCATAACGAGGCCGCAAATGGTAGTCAACTTCAGGAATGTTGTTATGATTATAAGAAACTAAAAATTGTCGGTTCAACACCATTAGCTTTACGATAGTGATGATGAAATCCACCTATTCACCTGAACTGCATGCCTTGCGCTTTTGACTCCAAATTACTCGCAGTTTGAGTGGATAAGTAACGGTTTTGAATCTTTTAGCTCAGTGCCAGTAGTCGATAAGAGCCGTCATGATCAGACATTCATGTATATGTTTCACGAAAGAGAGTCGGCATGCAAAGGCTGTCGCAACATGTCAAAGTTGCTCGTGTATTAGAATAGTGTATAAAACAAATCCAGACTTTTTCACATCAGCCAATTTGAGTTGGTCACTAAATTGTAGGGTTAGACAATAAAACCATAAAGCTAACCGAAATCCAACCCCACCCCTAACCTGTAGTCTTTATCTTGACCAAAACGCAACCATTAACGTCACCAACTTGCAAATTCGACCTGCAATTTAAACCCACCTCCTTGGTGGTTGAGTTTTGGAGTTTTTGTTAGGATGAAGACTCAAGGTTAGGGTTGGGATTGGATGTGGTGAGCTTTATGATTTTATTGCCTAAGACAACATAAAAATATCCAAAATCTATCTTCATCTCATCAACCTGTATCACCCTGCACCAACCTGGAATTTAGAACCTTTGTGGAAAATATGCTCATGAATATTTGAAGATTAATACATGGTGTTTAAAATGCCAGAGCCAGGAGTATTTATAATGAGGTTAGAATTAATTTTCTGTCCAATTCTTTACGAATCGAACTGTTAGATGTGTAAACACTTTCACTAAGTACCTTGTAAAGTATAGCTTCCTACACTTCTAATGAGTTTTAGAACGTTTTAAAGACTAGATGATGAGACTTGATGTTTCCATAATGCTGTGATCATTAGTTATTCATAAGAAAATTTAAGACGAAAAGGAGGCCACTGATGACCAATTTCTATCTGGACAATTAAAATACATGTTTTTCCCCGACAATAGCGAGAAACTGTTGGAACTTCTTCTAACATGTCGACAGCACCACAGTAGATTTGTGATGATCACATCAATGTGGTCGACATTCTCTTCATCAGTATGTATGCATAGCAGATGCACTCTCCAGTTCAATTTTTGAGATCAGTGCATGACATCACTACATGACACGCACCTTTAAGTATGATTGGTTAATTTCCTTATGAAATTTTGATTAACTATAAACTATTAGAAAGGAAGTCTTCACATTTACAACCATTTTAGAACGTTCCAGTTGTATCTTTCAATGTCTGACGGAACAAGATTATTTTTAGTAAAATTCGAAACATGATTACGAAAGCAAATTCTTTAGGAAAAACATGATTTAAATAAGAATTGAATAGTCTATTATCCCACTGAGCTATGGAAAATGCAGGTCGCGCTTCAAGGGTTGAACATAATTACTGAGCGAATAATATCAGTATAAGTCAAAATATTTTCAAACATGGTCTTACGCTATTAAGGTTTCAGTGATTTTACTGAGGTATATCTTTTACCAAGGTATTTGGGTGAAACTCTAATGTGGTTTACTTTGATCTCAACAGTGAATCGGAAAATCACATCGCTTTACGTTTATGAATGTCGAAGTTCAGTTATCGTGGATAATTGTTTGTTCACCTTGAAAAGCACTTCTGGTGTGTTGCATCAGTCACTTTTCTATATGTAAAATATATTAAAAGTACAAATAATTAATGAAACGACGATTAAGATACTTGATAGTTAACGGTGTTGTCGTTCTTGTAAATGTAAACATTATCTGTGAGTTTCAATAAGCATAACGAGGCCGCAAATGGCAGTCACTTCAGGAGTGTTGTTATGATTATAGTAAACTAAAAAATTGTCGGTTGAACGCCATCAGCCCTACGATAGTTATGTGAAATCCACTTATTATTTGAGTGAATAAGCTATAGTAACGGTTTTGAATTGCTTAGCTCATGCCTCATGAGTGCCAGTGGTCATTAAATGGTCAAAAATGTATGTATATTTTTTACTGAGAGAGTCGTGCAAAGGCTGTGGCAACATGTCAAGGTTGCTCATGTAATAGTGTATTTAGGCAATCTACAAAATAAATCCAGACTATTTCACGTCAGCCAATTTAACTTCGTCACCACAGCCGCACCAACTGAAAACACGGAGGGTCTAAATTGCAGCTTGATGCATGTTAATGAGATATAATTAATTTTGCCTTTATTTAAATTGTGATAGCCAATAAGATCATAAAGCTTATCCACATCAAACGCCCATCCATAACCCGGGGTATTTATCCTAACCAAAAGTTAGTCACTAGCCCACATGCACCAGCTTACAAGTTCAACCTGCGAATCAAACCATGGAATTTTGGTTAGGATAAAGACCCAAGGCTGGGTTTATTTAAATTACTCGTAGTTTCAGTGGATAAGTCACGGTTTTGAATCTTTAATCATGAGAAATTCATGTATTTTTTTACGAGAGAGAGTCGTGCGAAGGCTGTCGCAACATGTCAAGGTTGCTCATGTAACAGAGTGTATTTTGGCAATCTACAAAATAAATCCAGACTATTTCACGTCAGCCAATTTGACTTGTTCACCACAGTCGCGACCAATGGTATAAATTGCAGGTTGATGCAGGCTGATGAGATCAAGTAGATTTTGGCTATTTTCATGTTATGATAGGCAATAAAATCATAAGCTTACCCACATCCAAGGCCTAACCATAACCTGGGGTCTCTATCCTAACCAAAAATCAGCCAACCTGCACAAACTTACAAATTCAACCTGCGAATTTAACCATGGGCTTTTGGTAGACCCAAGATCCAAGGTTAGGTTTATGATTTCATTGCCAAAAACAATATGAAAACTTCATTTTTATCAACCACGCCCTGTACCAACCTGCAATTTGGACCCTCAGTGAAAAATAGGCTGATGAATATTTGAAGATATCAACACAGTGTTTTAAAGGACAATGGCACCGAAAATTTTTATTGGCTATTTCAATCCTACTTGACGACCTAACTATGAAAATATTAACATTTCCGGCGTTCTCAAACATTTTAGTCTACGAGTAAAATGCATGCAAACTTTGTGTTTCGCCGCCATCTTGGAAATATTTTTTGACAAATTATCTCGAAGGTCAATGAACTTTGTGACGTCATTGGATGGGTAGCACTAAAACTACGAGAGAGAATTCTATTGCGTGCGTGTTATGTTAGCTAAAAATATGTCGTTTTGAGCGTTATACTGGCCAACACTCTTCGCAATCAAACAAGATAAGTCTACACTATCAGATAAAAACATATCGAGCAACTGGGAAAGCAAGGAATGGCGCAATTTACAATACAGGTAATTGATCATAAAATATTGCATTAGTTTTCAATTCAGACTTTATTTCATGAGGGTAAACACTTGACAGTAAGTGTGAACTACTGATAAATTCGTGGCCCTCCTTACATAACTACAATTAAGCTAATACAATACTAAAACTTATAAAAACTCTAAAACTACTATACTTACAAATAAAATAACCCACCACCCACCTAAGCAATTTCTAAACTATTAGTATTTGTCTTGTTGCACTCGAATTTCTGCGTTTATTTATCATGGAGCAGCTAGGATATATACTATGAGAAATATACAAACAAATTACATACTTGGTAAAACTTTGCTGCCTTTTATTTCGGTTCAAATGCACTACGCGTGGCAATACTCGGTATTGTTTATAGTCATGAAATTGTTTTTACCCAGCCAATGACGTCAGATAATGTATTTTGAGGCATAAATTAGCATACGCGCTTATTTTCAAAATGGCGGACAACTGTTGAACTTGCTATCAAATTTTCTCAACAACTAAAGGCGACAAACCGGCCAAAATATGAAATTAAATATTCCGCAAGTATACCTAAGAGATATAAGTAATAAAAATTTTGGGTGCCAATCTCCTTTAAATGCCAGTGTCAGAAGTATTTATAATGAGGTTAGACTTTTCTGTCCAATTCTTTACGAACAGTCGAATTGTTAGATGTGTAAACACTTTGCCTAAGTACCTTGCAAGATATAGCTTTCTACACTTCTAATGAGTTTTAGAACGTTTTAAACACTAGACGATGAGACTTAGAAAATTTAAGACGAAAGAGAGGCCACTGGTGATCAATTTCTGTCTGGACAATTAAAATACGTCTTCTTTTTCGACAATAACGAGAGACTGCATGTTAGAACGTCTTCTAACATGTCGACAGTACCACAGTAGATTCGTGGTGATCACATCAATATGGTCGACATTGTCTTCATTTATGCATAGCAGGGGCCGGTTGTACGAAAGGTGGATAAGTTATCCAGTGGATAAGTCCTATCCAATGGATAAATCTCCTATCCAATGGATAGCTATCTGCCGAATAAAAATGCGTTGTACGAAGCACGGATAGCAGGGTGGATAACTATCCGTCGGATAACCTTAATTTTAACCGGAGAAAACCGGATTTTCCTGAAATTTCTTATCTCTACGTCAGCTGTTGCTAGGTATTTGTAAACTTTTGTTGTAGTATCTTCGTATAATTTGTGAAATCCACTAACCTTTGAACTATCAACTTGCAATAAAGGTTTTCTGTTCATGACATCATGTTTATATTTTGGAGTTTTTCTCGTCCAATCGTTGCAATACTTCGTTTTCCCACAGTGAAGAGTTTGCTATCTACTTATCGATATTTCTTTAAAAGATTTTTGGCTTCTTTATGCGAAGGCAATAGCAAAGACTGCGAGTTTTGTTTTCTTGTTTCAGTACGTTGATTCAGTTTTATTTTATATACTGTCCGAATATTTGTTCTTTGACCTTTCACGTCATTCAAAACAATTTTAAGAACATTTTCTCGCAAGATTTGATTGGCTGATCAAGGCCATCGAACAAAATTTTTCGACTTTCGGCGCCTTGTTGTCTATTTATATGCAGCTATATTTGTTTGGCGTTGAAGGGAACTCATTTAATGAAAGTTTTATTGCTTGTTTTCGAGCTATATAACAGAAAAAAAGAAGGAAAAAAGCCAGAAAACGTAACGTCTAAGCACTGACACGGGTCTGCATAAAATATGGCAAAGTCATGGCATTATTTAATGGGCAAGTGACTCAAAGTGAGCTCGGTACGTCGGGAGCAAGAGAAGTCATATTAAGTAAGTTTCCATGTTTAGTTATAGTGTCAAGAAAGGGACTTCTAAACGGTATTTGTCCATTTCTATCACAATAGCAATCCTTTTTAATGAAATACATATTGTTTTGTCTTCAAACTTCGAGTTTATCCGCCGGATAGTAGATTTAAACTACCTCCGGACCTCGGATAAATTTATCCAACGGATAGTGCATTTTATCCGTTGGATAGCGCTATCCAAGCTTCGTACAACGCGATTTTCACTCCGGATAAAATTTATCCGCTGGATAGGGACTTATCCACCGGATAGCGATTTATCCACCTTTCGTACAACCGGCCCCAGATGTTTAATTTAGATCTAGTTTTGAGACCAGTGCATGACACCACTACATGACATTCTTTCCTTATGAAATTTTTGGAGATAATCTAATTGGCGCGGCATGCGAGTAGCGAGTCAATAGCGCGAGGCGCGACTCGAAAGCGCGAGGCGCGACTAAAGCCCGTTCTCCACTAGGCGAATTTGTTCGCGCGACGCGACGCGAAAACCGAAATCCGGCAACGTGATTGGTCGGCGAAAAAATTCGCGGCGAAAAAGTAGGATCGTTTCCTACTTTTTATCTGTTCGCGCGAAAAAATTCGCCTAGTGGAAAACGGCCTTAAAGGCCGTTCTCCACTACGCGAATTTGTTCGCGCGACGCGAAGCGAAAACCGAAATCCAGCAACGTGATTGGTCGGCGAAAAAATTCGCGGCGAAAAAGTTGGATCGCTTCCTACTTTTTATCTGCTCGCGCGAATAAATTCGCCTAGTGAAGAACGGGCTTAAATTGGCGCGACTCGTGAAAAAAGGCGCGACTCGTGAAAAAAGGCGCGACTCGTGAAAAAAGGCGCGACTCGCCAAAAAAAGCGCGACTCGCCAAAAAGGTTAAGCAGGTTAACTTTTAGTTTACCTCGGTTTTTAACTTAGTTTAACCTCGGTTTTTCGCTCCAGATTTGTATCGTATTTTTATACCAGTATACTTTAATCGGTTGCTTGGCATAACTCTGAGCTACCAGTTTTTTGGATGCAGTAGTTATCTCACTACGTATATGTAATGTAGTATGCCTTCAAATAGCAAATATTCCATTTGGCCACCGAATCACATATTACATATATGACAATTATATTTATATTATAATAATATGCTATAGTTGTAATTAAAACTGCGAAAATTTATTGTAGCTACATGTTCCGTTTTCGATATGTCAACAAGTCAACAACTATTGCAAACAATAAATAATGGATTTCAACCGGCAGGTATTTTCTGCAGATGGCGGTGACTGGTGGCGGGTAACGATGAATTATTCTATACGTCCAAATGTAAATCGGCTAGCCTTGCAAACACGACTGCTCCAAACACTTTTACCCTTCACGTGTGCCACCCATGGAAATTACCTGCTGGGTTTTAACAACTGAAAATAATCATGAGGAAATTAATTAGCAGGTAAAATTTACAAGCATTGACTGCAAGCAAATATAATCAGTTTATCGTAAAACATTTTATGCACTGACCTGCCTGTATCTCTTACTCGACATGTCCTAATTTTTTTCTGCTACTAGTTTTATTAACAAAGTTATAAACTGTTAACGTAATAAATCGGTAGTTGTAAATATCTATGTGTCCCTTATGACTTTCATTTGTCCTAAATTTAAACCATCAATTATACAAACAATAACATAGCATTTTTGTCGTAATAATTTTTTTCGCGAGTCGCGCCTTTTTCCACGAGTCGCGCCTTTTTCCACGAGTCGCGCCAATTTAGTCGCGCCTCGCGCTTTCGAGTCGCGCCTCGCGTTATTGAGTCGCTATTCGCATGCCGCGCCAATTAGATTATCTCAAATTTTTGTTAACTATTAGAATGAAATTTTATACAAGCACCGCGGGGGACAAGGTCTTCACATTCACAACCATTTTATAACGTTCAAATTGTCTTTCACATCCATTTTAGAACGTGATTATTTTCAGATGATGTCGAATAATGTATTAGAATTCTAGCTTAGACTTACTGGGTATAACATGACTAGGAAAGCAAATTATTTAGGAAAAAACCTGATTTAAATAAGAATTAAATAATCTAGTATACCACTGAGCTTATAGAAACTGCAGTTGGTGCTTCACAGCTTGACCACATATTTCACAAACGGTCTTAGCTGTTAAAGTGCTTATGTCACAAAAACTTTTTTTTGATATTTGGTAGAGGACAAAAAGTTAGTTAATAGGTTTTCTCTTTTCATTCGCGAGATATGAGGTTCTAAACCTTGAAAAATTGGCTTTTAGCGAAAAATTGTCGCGCCCGAGAAAAAAACGGAAAAGGGTCTGGGGCGAGAGCCGTGTGACGTAGCTTAAGGGACGGAAGTTCGAATTCACATGTGAAGGAGTACTAAAAAGCTATTGGGAAAACATATATTTTCCAGCACTCATGGTTCTCAATGTGACTCAGAATACAATTATATTCCTGGGTATATATACAGGATGAATCAAATGATACCAGTCACGAAATTGGAACTCTAGAAGCAGTTGACAGCGAAATTTTAGGCGATTATGATGCATATTGCCTTTATGCCGGTGGAGCCGCTAGCAAGCCAAGAATGCTACGCGCAACATCTAAAACCATGCGCAAGACAAGGAACAAAACGAGATGCTAGAACGAAGATTAGACGACCTTAAAGATATTAAATCATGGTGAGCGTAAACATAGATTTATTTAACATTTTAACGTAAAATAAGTATCTCTGGCTGATATATTTTTGATACGGCATCAGTCATATCACTTTCCTCACCTGTATCATATTTCGCAAGTGTAAATGCGGCGATTGTGTGATAATACATATTACATATACAATATACACACGAAGCTTGGTGCTGTCAGGAGATGGAATCTTGTAAATGTGGGGAAGTTCTGAAGGATAACTTGGTTTAAGAAGATGTACCACAGCCGCCGTGCTGTTACTGCTGTATCATTCTACACTCGGGATTCAGACCTATTTGCTTGGAAAAATGGGCTCTAAGAAAACTTGCGAGAAAATACAATCGTTTAATCGTTCGTATTAAATAAACGTGATCACAGATAAACACTGTAGCCTCAAACAAGAATATATACGTAATTTGCTCTGAACCAGTCGGTTTATATTTTCTTTGATCTCGTGTCTTGTATTTTCTTGCGAAGGTGATGGAAGTGTACATGGTTTAAACTCTTTGATGTGACTGATGCCGTATGAGCCCGTATCCCGCAAAATATATTAGTCAGAGATACTTATTTTACGTTAAAATGTTAAAATAAATCTTTGTTTACACTCCCCATAATTTAATATCTTCAAGGCCATCTAATCTTTCGCTGTAGCATCTAGTATTGTACTTTTGTTGCTTGTGTTCTGCTGATTTTTTTAGATATCGTGCGTACCATTCTTCGCCTTCATGGGGTCATCGGCATGAAGGCATGCATCATAATCGCCTAAAATTTCGCTATCAACTGCTTCTAGAGTTCCGATTTTGTAACTAGTATAATTTCATTCATCCTCTATAATATATCCAGGAATATAACTGTATTCTGAGTCACATTGAGAACTATGAGTGCTTTCCGAATCCGACCTACTGTCTGACATGCTGGAAAATACATCAAATGTTTATGCGCGTCGAAATTAAGTTCCTTAAGCTACGTCACACCACGCTCGTCCCAGACTCTTGTTGATACGCGACAATTTTACGAAAATCGCTGTTTAGAGCCTCGTATCTCGCGAACAAAAATAGAAAACCGAAAAATGTTAAAGAATCTATTAACTAACTTTTTGTCCTCTACCAAATATAAAAAAAAAGTTTTTGTGACATAAGCACTTTAAGATTTAGTGATTTTACTGAGGTATATTTTTCACCAAAGTAATTGGATTAAATTAAACTGTGCCGGCTTACTCTAAGGCTGTACAGTGAATCACTAGGTCGACAAAGTTTGAAATTCTGTACCCTTATGTTAAAGTATATCCGGTATGTTGCATCATACTTTTTATCAAAAGCAGACCTATAAATAATTTTAAAAACAAAATTATGATTAAAATTGATGATAACGGTATTGTCGCTCTTGTAAATGTAATCGCTATTGGTGGGTTAGAATAAGCGGTTATGAGGAAGCAATCGCACTATATAGAAGGCGAGCAAGAGAATTTAACTGCATTTCGCATTCCTATTTATTGGCCTTTCAATTGAAGACTTTACTTATATATAACTAGAGGGCACTCGAAGGCTGCATACCTCGACCTGCGATTTAAGTTCTGTATTATGCATAAATTATACAATGGACTAATTACTTATTCAGTTCACTCTGCCAGGCAAAGCAAGATAAACTTTTGCTAATTTCTCATACCAGTTTCATCCAAATTTAACCAAAATTTCATCAATTTATCCTTGAGCAATGTCCGTTTTTTCGTATTAATACATTATTTTTTTATAACTTTCTGACTGAAGACACACACACACACACACACACACACACACACATACTGGCCCCTTAGGCATGCTTAATTGAATTTACGTATAAAGCATCCATGGTAAGCCAGTCTGAATGTTGCGATTACGTTATATTACTTAAAACACAAATGCACTAAATTTACGTATATTAAAATAACCAAGTATTTTTAATGAGCGATATGGTTCATTTTCGTCCAGGAAATCGAAGGTGCAGTTTATGTAAATCAGGAACAAATCTGTACCTGATTTACAGATATTGATTATACATTTATTTCTTTTGGATTTTCTTCATGAAGTACCGTATTTAAAGCACGCGTAGGAGTGTTTTATCACATATAAAACACGACGCGTAGCTAGCGGAGAGTTTTATATGTGATAAAACACGACTACAAGTGTTTTAAATAGCTTTAAAAACGACTCATCTTGTACGACTTCATTGGCGAAGTAATTTTTAAAATAAACTTTGTCTAAACCGAAAAAATCAAAGCTAAACGGTTTATGTAAATTAACGTGATTTTAATAAAACCACGACACGCTTATGATTTTTCTTTGTGTTTTGCTCCTGAATTACTAATGAGTTTTTGAATAATATTTAAATCATATAAGAGGCCTGGCAACTGTTGATTGACCACCAGTTTAATTTTGTAGATTCGTCATGGCAATATCAGACGATGAAAGAAGATGGGTTGTCATTGGTGTATGTTTGACCAAAGTGCTCACTCCTGCATTGAGAAATGTTCTTGTAATCGAAATACCAAAGTGGCATAAAATTTTATGTCAACCCCCGACCGAAATTGACAAACAAGTTTTTGGTGGACACCAGAAAACGTTACACCCATCAACTTTGAACCTCAACTATAAAAGTATCAACAACAATAATGCCCATAAATGCCCAAAACGTGCATTTGATTATGCAGTTAAGGATCCATTGTCTTTGGCAAAGTTGTTTTTTAAACCATCCATGTCCAAGTTCACTGGCTTTGATGAAACAATGGACATATCTGCAGTTTTATCAGTTATTTGTGAAGCTGCCCCATTTGTAGGAGCTGCTGCTCATGCAAACACGGTTCGGTCAGATATCAGAAACAAGTGGGCACATTGCAACTTTGCAGAATGGACGAAACCAAAATTTTTTGATGCTTTTCAAAATATGGAAACTTTACTGAAAAATGTGAATCTGTCACCTGCTAATGAACAGAAATTGTGTGATGAGCTAAATAGCTGGAAAGAAAAAGGTAATTAATGCTTACTGTAATATTCAGATATCCCAGATTTGAAGTTTAATCGTTTATAGTTAATACAAATTACATGGTTTCGAGATTTGATGAACACATTATCAATGGTGGTCTAGTTTTATGCAAAACGGTGGTCCTTGTTTGTCGCCTGCGCATTGTACTTGCGTATACTTATTGTTATTGGAGGTGCTTGCCAGAAATTAGCACGGAGGAGGGGGGTGGGGGGGGGGGATAGGTCTGAATTAGATAGGTGTCCGTTTTACATGTAACAGTTTTTAAAGGAAACTATATGAAAATTTAAGCGAAACCAGCTATATATTATTGCGGTTTAAGCTACATTGAGCCGCTCATTGGTTCAAAATATTTATTTATTTGTACTTGCTCTTGACTGCCAGTCTGTAGTCTTCAATGTTTAATTAATTAAGTGATAATGAGAATTATCTATGTCCCAATATTGGAACTGTATTCTATATTTGAAAGAGGCTCCATAAGTATTTCAATTTATTTCAGGATTCCAGTTGTGTTTTGGCCAACCTGTGGATATTGAAATCTTGACTTTTCTCAGAGGTGAAGTGGATAAAATTCGTGAAGATGTTAAGACATGGAATTTAGAGAAAGGACAGGTTTGAAAATGATTTGTTTGGCTGCAGGTGCATGTTAATACTGAAACTAAGTGCTGTTAGTTTTGCTGAAGAAAATTGAGTGAAACGGACAGATTTAATCCATAGACACAACAAAACAACACAACACAGACATCATAAACTCCACCCGAAGCATTACATGTATATGCTGTGTAAACCAATTATTCTTTCTGTTATATATTCCAAAAATTGAACCAAATGCATAAAGCAAACGGTGAACGCCTTGATTTACCTTTAGCAGGATGAACTGATTTTCACGAACCGATTTTCACAGCATATCAGACAGTATAATAAAACAGTAAATACTTCAACTTTCTGCACAATCACTAAACAACTGATATGTCGTAACGCTCATTGGATAGGGTTACTTCAGAAACTAACGGCCCCCGACAGTTAGGGGCTCCTATTAGCCACGGCCTATCTCCCAGAAAATTAGAAAACGTAAAAAGTGCAGGTTACGAATCAATGGGAAAATGCAAAATTAATGCTGAATACTAAGCCTCCATCGACAACGGTAGCTGATTTTTTATTCCATCTCGAATAAAACAAAAGTTATTCTTATTTGTTGTTACATGTGTTGAAGACTGCTATTGTTATAGACATGGAATTTTCCAGAACATTCTATAAATATTCAATATAAATAAAATATCTCAGTCAAACAATCACAACAGTCAACAGGGACCCCCACACCAAATATGCCTAAGGGACCCCTCTTCCTCCGTTACGCCACTGCTGATATCATATCATATTTTAACATGACACAATTACAGTATCTACCGATCGTGGAATTAAGCATTAGAATTTTGGAATTTAATTCTTTTCGTTTTGTAAGAAGACAAAATCAACATATTCTTAGAGTGGATGATTCTTGCTTTAGCTTAAAATATTCTTAGGTATACAGGGTGTATCAAAATAAACGCAATTCATCTTTTGTGCTTAATAACTTTCGAAATACTATTTCTAGTTAAACGCTTTTAGGCTTACTTCAAAGCCTGTTCTTTTCTCTTTCAAACAAATTATTATCCTTGTCTCCAATGCTGGTAATAATTGCACAGGAAAAGATTTAGTAAACCTATCATTTTTAGTTGCTGTTTAATTATGCAAGTTTATTATGTTATTGTTTAGTCGGTTTAAATGTTAGAATTTTCTTCTTTAAACTTTAATGTTGTCGTCACTGGATCTGGAAAACCACGTAAGAACAAATTAAAAGTATTTTAAAAGAGACCAGTTGCTTGAAAATCCTAAACGAATGCTAAAAATCGTCAAAACATTCTGGTGTCTGAGCCAGAGTGTCATCGAATTGCGATGTAATGCAAACAGAAATTATAGCAAGTTGATGTCAGTCAGCTTAGATGGTCCAAGCCAAAATTATATCGCATTTGAAGTTTCAAACTGAGTTAAAAATAGTGGAAGAAAAGCCGTAATTATACTTATTGTTACAATCCATTTAATAAAATGCAACATTTTTTTGTTTTAATGAAAAAATCAGTTATTTTCATGAGAACGATTTGTTATTCCATCTCAATTTTTTTAATCTCCAATCGCAATAACGTAAAGTATTATTACCCGCGAACCAATGAGTCAAATTTAAGAAACAACCCACTGTTAGAAAGCTGAATGGCTACGCTTTAAAATGAATGTAAACTTTAAGGTTTTCGTCTATTATTTGTTTAGCAATTTACATTTCAGTCGAGGATTGCGCTTTTTTTGATACACCCTGTATAATAAATTAGGGTACGAGTGCTTTTGTTTTGAATTAAGAATACAAACAATGAAGTACATGATATGAAAAAGGTATCTCTGTAAAAAGATTTATTATAACATTTAGAAATTGTGCGGAAACCATGTCAGGTCAGGGGGCAGATCATTAATGAGGTACGGACTAATAGCGGCTGCTTAAAGTGCCATCTGTAAGCTCACAGTCTACCTCGGTCTGCTCATAGGTCTGCTTCACGCCAGTTCCGGTCCTGATATAACCAGTCACTGAAAAACCCTGATAGGGAGTGTGCTGTGCAATATCTGTAACTGTAATCTGTAACTCAAAATTACCACAACGTCCACAAGGTGTTGTGGCCACAACCGACAAAAAGGTTACTGAACATTTCCGATCGCGCACGACCACAATGTAGGCCTACATGCAGCTGCGGTAAACAATGGTTTAAGATAAAATTCCCCCATATGTGTAAATTTGCGTCAGGCTCGCTCGCTCCGCAGCAAAAAAGGTTGGGTGAAATACAATTTTCATTTTCCCGAAAAGTAAAGAAAAATATCCAACTCGAAGTTTAACTCGAAGTCCAACTCGAAGTCCAACTCGAAGCCCAACTCGAACTCGAACTCGAATCCAACTCGATGTTACCTAACTCCCGTAGTCTGCGCACAGACTGTCCCTTCCCCCCTCCCCCCCGTGGTGGAAGGAATCCCGCGCGGGAGCGGGGTGCAGTCTGCGAGCAGACTAGGTCATTTGAGCATTTGAGCAACAAATTATTTTTGAACCATACTGGCTAGCTGTTCAGTCATTCAGAACGATTTTCACTCGTTTCCATCTACCAAACTGACGTTACGTCATTTGATCAATTTCTAAAGTTGTTTCTTTTTGGATATTTTTTTTATTAATTAAAGTTAGAGTTTGGGTTAGGGCATAGGTTAGGGGTTAGAGTAGAGTAGAGGTAGGATTTGGATTAGTTACATGGCCATTTAACATTTTAACCAGATTTTAACACATCTTCCAAAAACGACATGTCGGTTTGATAGATGGAAACAAGTGCTGACCATTCAGAACTTGAAAAAACCATGACCAGCCGACAATATAAAAAAAATAAAGTAAAAAACAAATTCCGAAAATACAGGACATCTTGAGAATTCAATATATAATTCAAAACAAGACGCAGTTTGAGACTGTCTCAAACTGCGTCTTGTTTTGAATTATATATTGAATTTTGAGACTGTCTCAAACTGCGTCTTGTTTTGAATTATATATTGAATTTTGAGACTGTCTCAAACTGCGTCTTGTTTTGAATTATATATTGAATTCTCATTCTGTATCTTCGGAATTTGTTTTTTACTTTATTCAGAACTTGCTTATATTTGATTCGGGGACGGGGGAGTGGCAATGGGCCAATTTTTATCCGCCCCCCCCCCCATTAAGGACATCTGAACAAACAGTGTGACCAGATGTGGAAATTACATTACTACCGTGGTAATTTTTCGTCATTTTTGGAGGATTGTTGTAATTGGAAATTTGTGGTAATTACTACGGTAATTTCAGAACTACCGTGGTAATTTTTCGTCAATTTTGGCCGATTGTGGTAATTTGAAATTTCCAGACCTTAAATATTGTACAGATTTTGGTGAAAAACCCTAAATTTTACATATTTTGCTGATTAACAGCAGGATTAAGCAGAGCAGACGTGTATTTTGGGCTCCACTAAATCTCAAGTTCGAAATCAAAGCAATCTACTAAAGCGTAAAAGCGGCAATGAAAACTATCTATGTGAATAACAGTCGAAGTGTAACACTTTGTGCCTTAGAAGTTGAGTCGAACACTACGGCTGAATGTGTGCAGAATAAAATTCAAGAGAAGCCAGAAATTCCCTCAGAACAGCAGCGACTTTTCTTCACGGACAAAGTACTCGACGTTGAGAAAACGCTAGGCGGCTATGAAATATGTAATGGTCGTCTATAAAGCTGGAATTCACATCGTCTACTACAGATGAAGCAACAACATATGGGGAAGGATTAAAGATTACAGATAAGGGAACCCATCCTCGTACCCAGGGTCCCCTGCGACGGAGGTTGAAGGGAACCCTGAAGTGGCTCGGTAGCTTTGAAAGCCTAAAATATCTCGTCGAGAAATTGCAATTACCAAAAGCCAAATGGATGACTCCAGGCGGTAGGCGGTGGCTCGAAATTGTATGAATGCGAAGAGTTTTCTGCGCGCTGGTATTCAACTAATGAACACTCAAGGGAAATAAAGCCAGTGAAATTAAAGCAAACTTCATCTCCATCTTGGAAAACGAAGTAGAAGAGATTAGCCAAAGTCAAGACGAATTGCAATATAACAGTGATTTACATAAAGATTCAATAAAAACTAATGGCCCGTCCACAAACTATCCCACGTGTGACTCAACATGCAGTAATTTAGAACAATATCTATTGATAAACGATCTCATGAGTAAATTCATGCAAAAAATAGACGACAAGGTCGAGGGGATTTCGCAAGAAGTAACAATCCGAAGGCCAATACAAGTCAACCAGAACGAATTGATCTGATCAACAACCTCAAATGGGAAATAGACGAACTTAAAAATGAAAACTTAGAATTACGCCAAAGGAATGCGACTATATCGTACGCTATGGCAGACTTGCAAACTAAAGTTAAAGACACGGAGAACGAAAAAAACCCAGCCTAATTACGGCAATTAAGCTGGTTCAACTCGACAATCCAAACCTAGTGGAACCAAAAATCAAGTTGACACCTGGCATGTTGTTCGAAATAAGAAACCAAACGTTATAGCAAGGATGCCCACAAAACGGCCGCCGGTATCTCGGATGTTAACAGATATGAAGTCCTTAGTGACAGCGATGTAGAACCAACAGAAGGACAACACCCGCCTTATGTCAGACCGATCACGACCCACAAGAATCCTGGCAATAAAGAATCAACTTTTGACAAAACTCTTATTACCGATTCTCCACCCCAGAATAGCTATTCCAAGTCCAAGACATCCGAAGGTCCCATAACAATCTTAGGGGATTCCATGATAAAGATGATTAAACCACCTAAACTGAGACAACTGAGTCGATTAATAGGCGAAAAAGGCAACATCAAAACATTTCCTGGAGCAACAATTAACGACATGAACCACTACATACAACCCACAATGAAGAAACAACCCAAACTGGTGATTCTACATGTAGGGACTAATGACATTCAACGTTACGTAAAGAACCCGACGAAATTGTAGCCGAAATGAAATTCTTATGTCAAGGTATCGTGTCCCAAAGTTTGTCAAAAATAGCTATTTCCGAAATAATTAAGAGACAGGACCCGGTTATCAACATTAAGATAGATAAAACTAATTCGTTACTAGCTAAGCTCTGTGGTAAATTCAAGTGGCAGTTTATTCGGCATACTAACGTAGATGCTTCTAAATTAAATGCATCTGGATTACATTTGAATAGCCAAGGAACGGCAATGTTAGCAAAGAACTTGATCGAATCCCTCAAGAATTGACTAAATGAACTCAAACCTAGCGATATTGACGATATTGACTATTTTTACAAAATTATAAAATCAATTAACATAGGTGGTAACACTAACAATATTGAATTAAGCACAATGTGCGAAACTAGAAAGTCAACCCTACGCTATGAGCACAATTCAAATTTAAATTATATTGACAATCAACAAGACCGGTTCGTTCCGGCTATCCGAGGCTTCAAAATAGCTTCTTTGAACATAACAAGTCTACCAAAACACATTGATGAACTTCGGATCTGCATGAATGATAAAGAAATAGATGTTCTTGCAATTAATGAAACACGAATGGACGATAGTGTGCCAATCGAGTCAATAGCCATTCAAGGTTACAATTGGATTTCCAAAAACAGAAATAGATCTGGGGGTGGTATCGGTTTTTTCATTAGAGATTCAATAAATTTTCGACCTCGAACTGACCTGAATAATCATGATATTGAAATTCTTACAATACAAATTAGTAAACATAACGTTAAACCGTTCTTAATTACAACGTGGTATCGACCACCAAACGATCCAATTGACACCCTTATAGATTTGAGAACTGTTTACAACTAATAGACAATGACAATAAAGAAAGTATTATCCTAGGAGATGTAAATTATGACTTCTTATCCACAAGTCTATCTCCCCAAGCTTCGGAACTCAAATTTATTACAGGACTGTATCAATATGAA